>QLTV01004097.1:744687-755898 GCA_003457575.1 Thermophis baileyi
AACATATGAAGAACAGTTGCAGGAACTGGGTATGTCTAGTTTAATGAAAAGAAGGACTAGGGGAGACATGATAGCAGTGTTCTAATATCTCAGGGGCAGCAGCAAAGAAAAGGGAGTCAAGCTATTCTCCAAAGCATCTGACGGCAGGACAAGAAGCAGTGGGTGGAAACTAATCAAGGAGAGAAGCAACTTAGAACTAAGGAGAAATTTCCTGACAGAACAATTAATCAGTGGAACAGCTTTCCTCCAGAAGTTGTGAATGCTCCAACACTGGAAGTTTTTAAGAAGATGTTGGATAACCATTTGTCTGAAGTGGTGTAGGGTTTCCTGCCTAAGCAGGGGGTTGGACTAGAAGACCTCCAAGGTCCCTTCCAACTCTGTTATTCTATTCTATTCTATTCTTAAATTACTTATTAAATTTAAACCAGTATCGAACAACTATTTAATTTCCTATCTACTTTAAAATGATTGAGGCTGTCCTCAAATGATTATCTTCTATCTTGATCTGAAAAGATAAATTACTCCTGTTCTTTTTAAGCTTCATTTTAAAAGAGTTTATTTTTTATCCAACTTTAAGTAGCATTGATTAAACAATTACAGAAATCCTTTATGCTTTTGAAATCATGCTAGGAAGATCAGTTAAGATTTTTTTACCCATTCTCATATTTCCATCTATCTATCTATCTATCTATCTATCTATCTATCTATCTATCTATCTATCTATCTATCTATCTATCTATCTATCTATCTATCTATCTATCTATCTATCTATCTATCTATCTATCTATCATCTATCATCTAATCTATCATCACATTTACATGTACCAAAGGAAAGAAATTTGAGTTATATTGCCAAGAAGGGTTTTCAAGTTCCAAGCGTATATGAATTTACTAATTCAGTCATATAAAGTTTATAAATGCATAGCATAATTGGAATTAGATCTTCCAATTGTCCAGCAACCTAAGACTATTTTTTATATCTTGTGTTCACTATTTTCTTCAAGGTTCTCTTATGAGTATTCTTGTGATGAATGCTAACTTTGACAAATCAACAGGCAATTTCTCCTTCTAGAAAAAGTCAGAGATATTGTTCTGTTCAGTTTGCTACTTTTAATGTGCTCCTTGGGCTGATCTATAAATGTAGGAGAGTATTGGTTATAAAGAGTTTTTTTAAAGTGGCAATGAAATGACAAGAGTGAGCATGGAAGTAAAACTGGTATTTTTTTGAATCTGGAATTTTCACTTCTGCTACCTTTTTATCCCTGGACTGCATTCTTGGACTCTAGGATTGCTTGCGAATACTGTATATACTTTTGAGGGTTTCCTAAATTGACTTTCAACATAGATGTCAAGGAAAAGGAAGACATGTTTTATTTATGATTTTTTCTGCCCACATTTTCCATTACACTGAGGAAAATGTTGCCATAGGTCCCAATGCTGTGTATGACAAAGGAAGTAGTGCATGTCAACAAAGAATTCAGGAATTCTGGGAGTTGTAGTCCCAAAACATTCGAATGATGCCAGACTGGGGAAAGCTACATTAGGCATATAACAACGTATTTCTTTTTTGGCCAGCCATGAATGAAATGCATATGAGAAATAATTGGCATATCTTGAAAAGCTGATTTAAACTCATATACACCTCTCACCATCTGTAGTGAATATCTCCTTTTCTGGATATTCCAAAATTATTCCCTTTATTATTTTTGTTCTGCTTTGCACCAAATACAGCAGCCTCAAAGCTATTCTTTGTACTCCTTAGAGAAAGAAAGAAAGCATGAAAGGCAATACTGGTGTTGATTATTCGTATGTTCAGCTAGAAGGTGTTTGCATAACAAACTTCATTGTTCATTAAGTGTCACAAATTTCTGTTATAGTAAAATTAATTGAGAAGAAGTAAACTGCTATTCTTTATTCCACAAAAGCACTTCCTTCCATTTCAACCCACCAGTTTCATAACACTATTTATTAGCATTCATCTTGTGCTTACAGAGGAGGAAGGGAACTTTAATTCATGAAAGCACACCAGAATATTCATATTATGCTGTCAGAAGGTCTTATGTACACTTCAGCCATGATATTCCTTTCCTTTTTGGTACCTGAAAGGTTATCGTTCCCAATTAACTTAGACATCTTTCAGGCCCTGGAGATCTTTCAGTCTTCATTTCACAACTGATTAAACATGTTCTAATAGAAAATTCCAGTGGCAAACGGAGCTAAGAAAACTGCAAATTATAGAATTTGCAAAGGTAGGAAACAAATATGGCTAAAATCTTGTCTAAGCTACAATATATATATATATAATAAATAGGGCTTGCAGTGCTTCAGATTTGATTTGGAAAAGGTGATTTGGCACATGGGAAGAATAAACTTAGAACCTCTCTGCAACTCTTTAAAACAGCTGCATCTTTCCCCATGATCAACTGATTACTCACTGCAACTGCCACAGGATCCTAAAACCCCACCACCACCCATGGCTGTTTTAAACAATCACCAATAGGTGCCACTTTCAGATTCCTAAGTATTTTGGAAGTGCCTTTTGGGAATCAAATTTGAAGCATTGTACAGATCTAATGATTAGGACAATTGTAAGTAATGAGGCTGTGCATACTTAAAACTGAATTATTTCAGACCTGTAACGAGCATGGTAATTCTCATTAAAGCAGTCTGTCTTTTTCAGTGCCTGCAAAAAAATACATGATGCTGCCCTGAGGTATTGTTAATCTGACTTTTAAAACAGAGGCTCTTTTCTGAGGCTGCTGAATTGCAAAGATATCCTTATGCCTGGAATATGTCTGAAATGCTTCTGAATAATTTTTGAGATGTTCACCTTAGCCTTAGGAGGTAACTTTCATGAGTAGAATGATATACTTAAGAGAAAATAATTTTGTTGTTTCATTCAAAGGAAAAGTCAGTAAATAGTTAGGTGATAGGTTGTTAACGTGTACTCCTAAATCACATAAATTGTTATAACACAGCAACCTAGAGGTAGCTGATATGTACTGTAGGTTTTATCAGAAGTAAATATGTAATAAATCGAGAGATGGAATTAAAGCAGTCGCAGAGTAGGAAAAGTGTTTGAAATGTCACAAAAGTGATATGAATGTTACATTCTTTACACAGAAAACAAATGTGCTTATTTTACGAAATGTGTCAAAAAGTCATTCCCATCCATCTGAATTTATGTTATTTATCCTCTCTGCTTTGACTGCATTCCACATATAAGTGTTGTAAAGGCCTGTTTGACAAATACATTCTAGCATACAACAGTACAAAAATAATCACAACTCTTGGAAATGTCATACAGCAATGTCAGTAAGTGCAAGGATATGGCACAATTGTGTGCTGAGTAAGCTTTTGTATATATATATATGAAGGCTTCCCTAAGCTAAATTCCAGGTAATACAGAGTTCCAGCTAACAAGGAAGCATTCATCTCTACACAAAAACTCCTTGAAATAGACAATTGTGTAGGGTGGTACACAATCAACTCTTCAGTAACATGATTTAAAGACAAGCTACCCACAACTCCTCAATACTTAAGCATATCATTTGAACAGGTTTCGTCAGGAATATTTACCGGTTTCTCAAAGTGTTTCATTTTGTTGGGCAACATTTCTACTGGCTCCCCTGTTGGGGATTTAACTATTGTGGTTTGTTAAGGTGTTAGGAAAACTATCCTATAGTCTTCAATAGTGCTGGGAAGCATGGGAGAAATACAAGGATGGGCAAGATGCATGTTTTAGCTTATATATGTGGATATTCCATTGATGAACAATAACCTGCACACACTGAACTCATTCTGTACTGTCAGCCCATGAAGAAGACTAGTCAAGAAACAAGACACTCCAAATATTACAGGAATGTTCTTTATTGTTGTAGTATAGACTAACGGAATCTTGAAAGCCTGCCCCATCTTATGCTAAACAAAATCAAGGTGGAGGTTGCTCTGGATTTCTTTCTCATGCTTCTCTCTTTCTCACAATTGTCAAATCATTTCTGTAGGACCTCCCTTAACAGTAATCTCATACCTCCCCCAAGGTCAGCTCTACATTCTTTTACATGTTTATGAATAAGTTGATAAACTATTGCCAACAAAACCACAGAGATCTTTGGAGAGTTGTTTTGTTGCTTCTTTCCCTGATTCTGATTTTTTTTTTTTACCCAAATGATGTTACTTAAATAAGACTATGGTCTGCTGTTTACTGAGAAAGTTTCATATTGTATGCTTTCTACAGTATATACTGCAAAATGGACACAAGGACTAGAAAGGGGGAAGTGGGGAAGGCAAGAAAAGAGAAGAGCTGAAATAACACCACAATGATTGCTTGAGTTGTATTCCTTTGATGTCATAATTTTCAGTTTCATAAGATGTTCATTTTATTGCAACTTAAAAGCTATCTGCATTCTTTTTCTACTCAGACCAGTTCATCTGTGTCATAGATCTCTACTTTTTATATCCTTTCAATTTTAAATTAACATCTTTAATATCAACAAAATCAATACCAGGTATCTTTTTATCTTTAATTTCCTTTCTGTAAATCAGCAATATCATGCTGGAGACAGCGAAAGAACACATCATGTAAAATGCAATGTGTTTGAAGACATGTTAGGACTACTCAAAAACCTGTTGGATATTTGTATGTGTTAAAAGTGTGAGGTTATTTCTTCTGAAGACAAGACTAAAGCTATTGACAACAATTATATTTCATATAATTATATTGTTGTATCAACCTGGGGGATTGCTCATTATGTTAGTCTACCAGCAAACTAAGTTCTGATGAAAAGGCCTGCCTTATGTCATAGCTGTGTCAGAGGCATGGCTGATAGGAACAAGGGATAAAGTCCCCTCAATGGAACTCTCTGCCTACAGGGTAGCATGCTCTATGGTTGCCTTTGATTGATTGGTTAAGACTTTCCTATTTAAGATGGCCTTCTTTCCATGGGCAGCATCAATTTTATTTGAATAAATCTTTGTAGTGACTGCCTGTTTTTATTAGAAAATATACTTTGGTCTGTTTGCTTTGGTATTCTTTTTAGACCCTATAAAACTCCTTGAAACTTGTTCAGATGGCATAGGATGAGTTTTATTAGCCCCTTCCAGACAATCTGCTCATATAAGGACGTAAGTGCTTTGTAAATAAGTAAGAATAAATGTGTTTATTGATACATGTACAAGTCACTCATTACTTTGCCCCTTTTTGCAGTAGGGAGTTTGCAATTATGCTTTTCTAGTTGCAATCAGAAATGAAAGTGGGACTATATTTGATCCCAGAGATAATGCCATCCTCAAGGATCCCATGATTGAATCATTTTGGTGATATTCCCTTTCCTCTGCATCAGCCTACTCTCACTTCCACTTCCTGCTTCTTTTCTGGCCCATCCTCTTCCACTTATATTTTCAAAGAAATGCAGAAGCATGGTGCTTGAAGGCCTTTGGGGATGATTAAGATCATCTTAACATTCAATGGTGACATATCAATTGGACTGCATTTTTCATGAGAGTTTCTACTTTTTAATGTATTGTGATTTACTGAAAGTCTCTGAAATACAAGGGAAATGCAATCACTAGTTACAAAGCTTACAAAATCCACTATATCACATAACCTTGTATATTTAATAGGCCATTTCAGCAAATATCTCATGTTTCACATTTATTATATGAAAATTAAAGGTGTTACATTAAAAAAACCATACTAATTATTAGTTTTTTAAAATTACTTAATGACAAGCTGCCCTTTATAAATAAAGATTGTGATTCCATTTTGGGCTTATGAGTTATTCATTCCCAGACATCTGTAATGCTCTCTTCAGAATTAGATCTTGCCATTAGACAATAGACTTGTAAGTAATGAATGAAACCTGAAGGTGGAAATCTTTTCAAAGAAGTGTTTTAACTGATCTTATAATAAAAATGTGAGATTAAGTACTATACTGTGTTACTCTTCAATGGCAGGAGAGAAAAGAGAAAACATTGTTCCCAAAATGGTAGAAAGATAGCTGAGAAAACAACAACAACGACAAAAAGCTGATTCCTGAGAAAGACAAAAAATTCATAAAGATGAATCATATTAATATATATATAGAACTGTTGGAAGAAACATTCTTTTGGGTTCAGTTGCAAGTGGGGAGAAAGACACTGGAAACATGGTGGCTGATTGGAAAGATGGTTTAATGATGAACAGGATCACATGGTTTGAGGTCCTGGGCAGAAAAAGGGGGGAGATGCTGGGAGTGCCTGGGTTTTATGCCCTCTGTTGGGTTTTGAATTTGAGCTTGTGTTCTGATTGGTTGTCAGACTCCCATGGGGCCATGCAGGGGCAACTTTGTAGGTTGTGTTTTGAATCCCAAGCTTGGTTGAGCCTTGCTGGGTGATGTAAACTTCCCAGGTGCCATGTGGTGAGTTCTGTTGCTAGATGGGTAGAGGGCTAATCCTACCTTTGTTGGATCTTGGGTGAGGGCATTTGCCTATGAATAGACCTAGCCATCTCTTTATCTCTTAAGTGCGGACATCTGCTGTGGGCTATTGAGGAGGGTGGGAGCTATTAAGAGTGAGTCTGCTTCCTGCCTAAAAACATGTTTCTCCATTTCTCATCCAGGGAAATATAATATTCTGCCTTTTTAATATTTCCTAGAGTATTTCATTTTTCTAGGAGAGGGGTGGGTGCTAACTTCCTACAGAACTATGACAGTCTGCGACAGATACTTACTAAACAAGTTCATTACTTGTCATGTTCAGTTACCTCTGGCAACATTACACTGCTAACTAGAGCATACAAAATGTTCGCTAGACCACTTCTCGAATACCGCTCTCCTGTCTGGAACCCACCCTGCATATCGGACATTAATACAACTGAGAGAGTCCAAAAATATTTCACGAGAAGAGTCCTCCACTCCTCCACTCGCAACAGAATACCTTATTCCACCAGACTTGAAATCTTGGGCTTAGACAACTTAGAACTATGACGCCTTCGGTCTGACTTAAGCGAGGGGCGTGCATAAGCGCACCAGCGTGCCTACCGTCCCTGTCCTACTGTCCTATTGTACTCATCTATCTGTATTCACTTTGATTATGTTTATGTTTATTCCTATACCTGCTATCTTGTACATGTTTGACAAACAAATAACTAAAAAAATCAGGGCTGAGCAACTTTTTATGGGGTAAGAACTACACTTAATCCCCACCAGCCTGAGAGCCATACAGGAAAGTGGGTGAAATCAGTGTACTTGCTTAGATATTTTTTTGACATTTTGTAGCTTATTATCCTGTTATCTCGGACCTCATTACTAAAAAAAAAAATCAGTGGTAGAAAAGAGGGGGAGGATAAAGCTTATTTTACAGCTTCATATCTTGGCACAAATAAAAACTTCCCTTGCAATGCAGAGAGCGGCTGAGAAGACTCTAATGTTGGGAAAAGTGGAAGGAAATAGAAAAAGAATGGCAATGGGTTGACTGTTGGGAGAAATGAAGGACCAGATTTTAACAGAGAAAAATCTATCCATGTAACAGCTATGAGTTGATACTCATAATGGCACATAACCAATCAGCCTGATTAAGGACACTAAATGTGATTTAATTATTGATGGCAACTATAGTGAACTAAACCTTGTTAATAGAAATAAAAAAACAATCGTGTTTGATTTGCATTTTTAAGCAAAGGAATCTGATTTTGTACTTCTGCAGACCAGAACATAATTACTCTTTAAATTCTGTACTTTTTCAAATATTGTGATGCTCTTGGCTCAAAAATAGTGTTTAAATCTTGGTGCTGTGGAAAGATAATTCCCAGTTTCACATTTTAATGGAATTTATTTTTGAAAAGCTTATGTTGGGGAGCACTGAATAAAAATTAAATTTCATATATGGTAAGAAAGTCAAGTTTTGATTGAACAATTACAAGAAGTATACCTTCTGGTCTAGACCAAATTGTTCATCCTTTAACGCAAAAGCTTGTTATCTGATTTTATGAAAAATGACTAATAGCATTATATGAAATCATATTTCAATCATAAGGAAAACATAAAGTTGGAGGATTTATACATCTCTGAAGTGATTGAGAACACAGCATTTTTTAAACTAAGGATTTTTGAAGATATTTGAGGGTATGTCTACACATCCAGATTGCCCCATCATGAGTACATGTCATCAACTATTTATTGGAGATAGGAATGAATAACTTTGTATTTTGTTCATCTCCAAGCCACTGAAAATTGTATTTATTTTCCTGCTCTGAGTTGAAAGTTGTGTTTTTCAGCTTCGGCCATCTGAAGCCTTACTGGCCAGTTTGCTTGATGCACTCAACATTCTTCTAGGCAAACCCCTGTGGTTTGATTGACTACTGCACTGAGACGGGAACATCCTTTGACTTAAGTCAATGGTTGTAAGTCTGTAATCCCCACTGCAGCTATTATAAAATAGATGCAGCGGGAGGAAAAAGGAGTCTCAAAAGCCTAGTGGTTATATCAGTGAGCTGTCATGTAGAACATCACTCATTTGAAACCAGGCTGAATAAAAAAATAAACAGAACAATATCTTTATTTTCTCTTTGGGCTACCCACTTTTCACTAAGCATTTGTTTTTTAGTCCACAGTGCACCAATTCCCTGTTCTGTTCTGGTGGTTTTTTTTTTAATCATTTCAGGTAGAAGGATTTTCCAGTGTCACTATGAAACAGCATTCTTTGCCTCGCAACCTTTTTTTTAATTGCTTTTTTTTAGTACATATCCCAGATTGCTACTTCTGATCCATAGCTACAGGCAACATTGAACATTATGTAAAGGATTGGTCATCACTTGTGCACAGCATGCCTACTGCAGTCAATCCATTCTTTGGGGAGAAGAAGACTTACATTGTCACAGGGACAAATTCTTTGCAGTAACAGGATTGTTATTCCAGCTGTGACATGAGAAGAAGTACTGAAAAAAACTTCACAGAAGGCAATCTAGAAAATATATTCTGTGGCCATGGCTGAGTCAAATATTTGTATCAGGCTGTGAACTTCGTCAGAAAACTATCACTTTTGTTTTAAAAAAGAGAGAATTATGTTTATAAAATGCAACACAGGTTATAGAAGAGAATTTAAGCTGATATTTGTGAAGTTGAATATCATAAGTACTTTAGTTTAGTTTACTTTATTGTCATTGCACCTCGTACAACGAAATTAAATGCCATCTTCAGTGTTCATTATAACTATAAAAATAAAATACAAACACACATCCTTCACATTCTATACAATTGAATTGAAAACCCCTGATATTGCATTAATATTGCACTATACAGTAGAATTCAATAAAATTACTGCTCTGGGATAGAAGCTGTTTTTCAGCCTATTTGTCCTTGTTTTTATTGTCCTGTACTGTCTGCCAGATGGTAATAGTTCAAAAAAAGGGTGCCCAGGATGAGATGGATCTTTAAGAATGTTTTGAACTTTCTTAAGGCAGCGGGAGCTATAAAGCTCTTCCAAAGAGGTGAGAGGGCAACCAATGATCCTCTGGTACTTCATGTTACAGACAATTCTTTCAGATATCTAGAGATCTACTGCCATTAATTGCTTAAAAATATAATAGATATCACTCTGCCACAGAGAGGATGGGGTCAAGCTATTTTCCAAAGCACCTGAAGGCCAGACAAGGAATAATGGATGGAAACTGATCAAGGAGAGATTCAACCTAGAAATAAGGAGAAATTTTCTGACAGTGAGAACAATCAACCAATGGAACAGCTTTCCTTCGGAAGTTGTGGGAGCTTCATCACTTGAAACTTTCAAGAAGAGATTGGACTGCCATTTCTCAGAAATGGTGTAGGGTCTCCTGCTTGAGTGGGGGGTTGGACTAGATGACCTACAAGGTCCCTTCCAACTCTGTTAATCTGTAAAGTCATGATTAATTGGTAATACCGCAGATAAAGATACCACTTTCTCTAGGAATTGCGGCACATTATTTGTAGAGAAATAAAGGATAGGTTCCTTCATATTACAATCAGCCATCATTATCCACATCAATAAGGAAACATACTAAATATATTCATATTAAATCAGAATACAGCATATGACTTTATTGAACATTTGTAAATAATGTGTCAATAACTATTTCAGAAACTGCCTTTTCCCCTAATCAATTTTCTCTTCAGTGTTACTATATAATCTGCATGTTTTCAAGGAAAACTGCTTTGAAGTTATCAAGAGGTAGTATAATATATATATAAGGTACAGATCTTGAAACTACTAGATATTAAAAAAAAATCTGTGATACTGAAAGTGATGGAGCAATTCAAATGACAAAATAAATTCTAACACAGGAAGATCCATTCATAGCGACAGAATAACTCTTATCTAGGTTATTAAATGTGGCCCAGCCTGCTGATCATGGAATCGATAGCAATGAATTTCCTTTCCAAATTTGAAAGCAAGTCTATGTATCAGAGTCAACAGCAACCTTCAAATAGCAATTTGATCATTATCACGGAGACCATCCTTTGCCAGAATTGTATTCAGGATATGAAGCCGAAATCAAATTGGATGCTTAGGAGCATCTGTGCAGGAACTGTATTCAACGTTGATCCTAGAGGGTTAAAACAGATGAGACACAATCAGGAGCAGCAGAGGGTTAATTCCAGTAAAGCAGCAAAACTGAATTTCATCACTTGAAGAAGGGAAAATGTTGTGAGTTATGATTCTGATAATTGAACAGGAGACAGAGAAAGACCCTGGAAGGAAAAGAAACAGGATTTAATTGTGAAGTGAGGCTTCTACTGGGAAAGCAAACTAACACTTATAAACAGATTATCAATAACTCAGAATTATTTTTACCTGAAAATCTCAGTCCCTATGATAAAGAACCAACAGATGCTATTCACAGCTTCTGGTGACTGATTAAGGATCCAGATCATGAAAACTGTGCAGTTTAATTAAAATGACTTACTGTTAAAGGATGGTGCTCTGCTAAGAAATTAGGCATCATGAAGATAGTCAACAAAAGCAGACTGCTTTACAAAAATAAAGTGTGATTTATCTCTTAGTTGGAAACCACTAAGTTCCTACTAAGTCTCTCTCTCTCTCTCTCTCTCTCTCTCTCTCTCTCTCTCTCTCTCTCTCTCTCTGCTATTCGCCTATCTATCTATCTATCTATCTATCTATCTATCTATCTATCTATCTAGCCTTGGAGGTCTTCTAGCCCAACCCTCTGACCCTCTACCATTCCAGACAAGTGGGTGT
>QLTV01004097.1:758367-786413 GCA_003457575.1 Thermophis baileyi
GAATAGAATAGAATAGAATTTTTTATTGGCCAAGTGTGATTGGACACACAAGGAATTTGTCTTGGTGCAGATGCTCTCAGTGTACATAAAAGAAAAGATAAGTTCGTCAAGAATCACAAGGTACAATCGCCTAAGCTTTTTAGACTTTTCATCTTAAAAATGTACTGAAGCTTTTTACAGCCTTATGCATATCTAGTACCAAAAAAAAAAGATATAGTACCCTGTTTCCCCCAAAATAAGACATCCCCTGATAATAAGCCCAATCGGGCTTTTGAGTGCATGGCAATAAGGCCAAGCACTTATCTCAGGGTTCAAAAAAATATAAGACAGGGTCTTATTTTTGGGGAAACACGGTACAAAATCATCTAAGAAGTTAGATTAAGAATGAAATTCATAGGCACCTTCACAGAGCAATACTGAATTCTTTTTCTGAAATTTATTCCTCAGTTTAAAAAAACAGGAATATATGAATTAGGTTCAGTATTGGGCTCAGCATGTACTCAAGTCAAATGCTCTCTCAAGAGTTAGTAGTGTCATGGTTAGAAAAAATGGTAAAGCAACATATAGATTTAAAACCAGAAATATTTTTGTACAGATAAATATAATAAAGGGAATACATATTTAATTTTACACGTGTTAACAGTGGCTAGAATTATGTTTGCACAACAGTGGAAAAATGAAGAGATCCCTATAGATGAAAATGTAATTAAAAAAATATTAGAATGTGCAGAAATGGATAGATTAGAACACTTAAAATTAAGGAGAAGGAAGAAACTGAATACTTTTTAACATGGGATTTCTTCTATCAATGGCTAACAGAAACAGAAGTTAGAAATCTAAAAGTATAAAAGAAAAGACCAATTATTTAAGGAAAGTTCACTAAAATGGATAAACAATTATTATTACTATGTGATCATTATTAATGTTATGAAAAATTGTCATTATCATTATCATTACACAAAATTAACTGTACCCAACTGTACACCATGTAAATATTGAATTTTTTAATTAATTTAATTTATTTTAAATTTATTTTAAAAAATTGCTTCTTTTTTTTAAAAAAAGAGCAACTTACCCAAGCCAGGCAGGTCACTTGGGAGGCAGGCAAATTCAGGGAGGCTCGCAGGCCAATCAGACTGACGGTGTTGGGCTGCGCGAAACAAGGCAGCAGGTAAGCTGGAGGCAATTTTTAAAATATTCCCTTCCATGGGGACTGCTGGGAGTCGGCACTCGACCCGGGCTTTCCGTGGCGGTGGCGGCACGTAGGCCGGCCAGCCCGGGAGTCGACCTGGGAGGGGGCACCTAGCTAACTAGGCCGTGCACCACGTGCGATGGAGACGTGGTGGCGGCGCTAGCCAGGCAAGGCTGGGGATGGAGGGGGGGCACCTAGGCCGCACACCGCGTGTAATGGAGATGTGGTGGTGCTAGGCAGGCAAGGCTGGGGACGGAGGTGGGGCAGCACACTGGCGGTGGCCTAGGCCGGCCTGGCCCGGGAGTTGACTCCACCTGGGCTTGCAGCCCTAGGCCAGCCCGGGAGCCAACTCGACCAGAGCTGCATGGTCTCACTCACCCAGGGAGATCAGGGCTGCGGCGGAAGGCAGGTTAGCAATGGCGGTCGAAGGCAGGCAGGCAGCAATGGTGGGCGAGTGGGCGAGATGAGGAATGACTGGGCGGGGCTGGGTGGGGCAGGAGGGAAGGGGCAGGGCCAGCTGGTGGTGCGATTTGCCGTTTCTCCGAACTGCGCAAAATCATAACAACCGGTTCACTCGAACCGGTCTGAACCAGTTGAATCCCACCCCTGCTCTCACGGAATTGCTTCACTAGGACAAGTAAATAGCCTTTCAGTTTGTTTTGCAACTCTAAATTTCAAATTTTCAAAAGATACCTTGCATACTTTTTCTCTCAACATTATTTGGAGAAGGAAAGAGTGGGAAGAAATTGCTTAAAATGTTAAAGCTCGGTCAAGTAGCTGTTGTTGTGAAAGCATGCTGACCAAATGGTTGGTACAAGAAAAACATCGGGATAATTCTGTTCTTTATCAGACTATAGAGTCACAGAAGGCAATCTCGAAGCTACAGCTGGTACAAAATGCACTAGGGATACAGAATAACACCAATACATTGGCAGCTGCATTGGCTGACAGTTAGCTTCCAGGTCCAATTCAAGATGCTATAAACCCCTTTTGTGGCCTGTTTACTGGTTACTGGCAGAACTGAATTATATCTGTAGATTCTGATGAACCTTCACCCTGGCTGAATAAGCAACTGCAGTATTTCTCCTCAAGATGTAAAAGGGGGAAGCCTATTCTAAAACAAGCCCTTTTGGCAAGAAATCCTTTGTCTAGACCAATTTCCCTTCCTAGGTTAGGATAGTTCCTTCTTTGTTAATATTCTGGAAATCAGTGAAAAAAATAATTTTTAAAATATTTATTCCAATACTTTTCAGATAAGAGAGTATAGTCTGCAATTGGATAACGGATGGAGAAAGAGGCTCAGAAAGGACCTTCCCTAAGTTTTCAGGCTATAAAAATAGGATTGCTCTTTCAGACTTGCAAGATTCTGTTAATGTAGCTTTGCAATAAAGTAGAATTCATTTATCTGATTCTGCCTTAGTGCAGAGGTCTTCAAACTTGGCAACTTTAAGACTTGTGGACTTCAACTCCCAGAATTCTCCAGCCAGCATAGTGTTTGGTCTACTGGTAAGCTGACACTGGTTTATTGAGCTCCTGGGTCCAAGTTGGACCTAGCTAGTATTTGGATGAAAAATCATTAGAAAACAGTAGGATTGTAAACCAAATTTAAAAGTTGGGGTAGGGGAATCAACTGTAAACCATTTTGTGTTGTTGCATGTACATGTATAGCTATATGAAATCATGAGGAGTTGATTCATCTCGGGAATTTTGCCATTGCCATTATGTTTGTTGAATATATAACAAATATTGCAGCTGTAGCACTAATTAAGATACCAAATGAAGCACCAAGAGGTGAAAATGATTAAGTTAACTCACATTAAAAAAATGATTGTGCCATAGAATTTTTAATATGCAAATAGATGTACTACATGTTCCCTATGTATAAATCAGTAATACATTTATATTTAATGTATATGCAGAAAATCTGCCTACTGCAGAACCAAGGTGTATGAATACACACACACACACACACACACACACACACACACACATCCAATGCCCATAAGATTTATATTCTAGGCCTTTTTTCTGTTATCCTTTCAACTTAATAAACTTTGAGCTGTCCTTTTCCTAGCCTTAAATGTTGGAGTCACTTGGACCACGTTTATATAACAGTTCCACCTGGCTGGATAATTGCTGATTCCTACCTAGTCAGCATTCTAAACAGCTTTGTAAACATTATAAGTCAGCCACCTCAAATGAATTGGATTCTCAGTCCAATTCAGTAAATCACTATATCTGATCCCTTCAATATAAGGTAGATATAACTGGCACAATTTCTAAATCCATAAACCAGAAAAACAGTTATTCTATGGCAATTAAGAGTATCAGCAGCAGCCTGCACAAATAAATGAGGTACCTATTGCTGCCAGAGCTTGATAAAACAAATATGCTTGTGCAAATGTTATTCAGAAAGTTGTAACAAGGAATTCTGCAGGAAAGAGCATCCCTGCCTGAATTCATAATAAAATCTCATTAAACTCAATGGGCCAAATCCATCTGTTGAAACACACTGCCTGCACAACAGCAGAACCAATGAACTAAGTGCCAAGCAGTGGTTAGGCATCGTTATGGTGCAATGAAACTACACTGGAATAGTGTGGAAAAACTGTATATGTCATGGTAAATTGATTTGAGCTTCTCTGAATGACTCTGTGCCTGCAAGCTAAACATCTTTGAACTATATTTGAGGTGACTAACTAAGAAATGGGTACTGTACCAGCCAGTCCCTCTAGTGTCATACTAAGGACAATGTCTCCTGATGGTTTACTGTGTTAAGAACAAAAGATATATTGCTCATGTGCCAAGCTATTCTTTTACTTCTGGGTGCATTTGATTCTGTATGCCAGGAATAAAACTGCTGACATGCTTTTCACTTGTTTATTCTGATCACAGGGGAAATTTAGATCTCCTAAATCAGAGTTTCTTTACACTGAGCACAAATATTTTCATGGTGATCACAGTTGACAAAATATTTTTCTTACAAAAAAATACATTTAATACAATGATTTATATGAAATATTATTAAATGATGACTTAATGTCAGTATCCCAGTACTAAAATATCAATACAGGAAATCCATATAATACTGTTATAATTTTGATTATATTATAAAAATTGCAATGATTACATATGAATAGCAAAGCAAACAACAAAAAACAATAGGTATATTCTTAAAAAACAACAACAGATATTCGTTGAAACTATTGTCTCTGGAGAAAATCCAAAGTGATCAAAGAGTCAGCTTTAATTGCTGATGACTGCTTTAAAATAGAATTTCTGGGAAATACAGTATAATACAGAGAAAGATTTATTCTATCAAAACAATGAGGGGGGGGGAATGAACAAGTAAAATTATACTACAGTAACGCAGTATAATAAAACATGTTAAAACCATACTTTGTTTCTTTTTATCCCATTTTTATTTTTATAAATAAATGAATGCAGTGAACATACATAATAATAATCCTTTCTCCTTCCATTTTTCCCCACAACAGTGGTTTGGGCTGAGAGAGCAGTTTACCAGTCGTGAGACTAGAGCTGCTTTTCATCAATTGTTAAGAAGAATGCTAGAAGACGGAGGAGAGGTAAACATCTTCATTAAAATTCATTAATAGATTACTTGGATGGATCTTCCTAAGCTTTGTCTTTTAGCTGTCTTCAGAAGGTGGGTAAGTTATCTCCCCCGTACCTATGCAAATGCCCTGTCTTCAGAATTTCTTGGCATCCTCTGTCATTGATTTTGGATCCTATGAGAATGACATAATTAATTTTCACTCTCTGATGTCCTTAATGCCACTAGGCAGCACCTAATGCAAAAAAATACATGAATGCTATTTTTAGGAAGAGCCCAGAGAGATAAATAATTTATTTTAAAAATTAAGTTATAAAGAACATCAAAAATAAAGCTGTGATACCCACTCAGTCCAATCATTCTGTTAGAATTATGTGCCAAAAAACAACCAAAAGCCCTATATGAATATTCTAAAATCAAAGCCCATGTTTGAAATCCACATTTTGACCTGATGGAATATGGAATAGAGTTTTACCAGATGAGCTCACCTAAAAAGAGTTCTAAGGGAATACGTAGAGGTGCATCTCTACAGAGGTAACCAGTTCAGACTCTCATCTTTTAAACAGGATATGTAGATGGAAGTACTGTATGTAATCCCATGTCTTCTCCCCAGTAATTTCAACTCCCAGAATTAGCAATAGCAATAGCAATAGCAATAGCACTTAGACTTATATACCACTTCATAGTGCTTTACAGCCCTCTCTAAGCGGTTTACAGAGTTAGCATATTGCCCCCAACAATCTGGGTCCTCATTTTACCCACCTCAGAAGGATGGAAGGCTGAGTCAACCTTGAGCCGGTGAGATTTGAACCGCCGAACTGCAGCTAGCAGTCAGCTGAAGTAGCCTGCAGTGCTGCACTCTAACCACTGCGCCACTTCGGCTCTTCCCCAGCCATCCTACTCTTGGACAAAATACAAGACACCCAGCAGACCTTCTAAATATAGCTAGCTTTTACCTATTCTCATATCACTCAGGGTGGATAGAGCTAGACTGGGAATGTGTTATATTACTGCTTTCATGGAATAACATGATTTGTGCTGCTTTTAAATACTAGCACCAAACTGGATTAATATAATATGCTTTTCATCTTAGCTTCAGCTACTATAGTACTGAAGAGAGTCTCTAGAAAGACAACTTAAAAGTTCAAGTGCTGCTGTCTAAGTCTGGGGACCGGGATCCATCCTCAATCTCTTGAAATGAAGAAATTGACAGGACTTCCCACAGAGATCTGCGGCCTGACAAGAAGAGTTTAGCATAGGCTGAACAGCACAGGCAGAACATGTCTATCTCTTTAAAAAACGGAATAGGAGCATCTGGAATTGTGCTGGCATCTGGGAACTATCTGAATCTTATTGTCATCACACTGATACCCAAGTTCAGTTTACACATTATTTGAATGAAGCTATCGCCACCTTCGCTGAATTATCCATATCACTACATTAAATCCAGAATTGTTGTGAGTTGAGTGGTGATAAATTTGAATTGTAAACGGATAAATAAAGTAAGTAATAGATATACAAATTAGTCCAAGGGAAAAACTACCCCTAATAAAAAGTCTTAGTATAAATGCACAGATGTGTATTGTATTAATAGAGTAGCAAAAACTAGAATCATAAAGGAAAAAAAATTATATTTTTTTTACCACCAATGAAATTACTTAGCTTACAAGGATAGCACCTTCAATAACTACTGTACTGTGTCAATATGCATAATTCCCGTGTTTCATAATAAGATACATTATGTTATCCCTCCTCCCCTTTTCTTGGTCATTATGAATCCATTTGAAGAAATGTAGACGAAGGAGAACAGTTGCTACTAAAAAAGAGCAAATAGAATATGTTGTTAAGTTGAGGGCTGGTTGAAAGAGTTTATATTGATTACACTTAAGAACAGGTTGCTTAAACGTGTAAGAAAGAATGCTAATACCTGAAAATAACTTTGGAATGGAGTCCAGGGTAATTCAAGGATGGAAATCTGTCAATAAAAAGAGAAAGGGATAATGCATAGAAAACATTCTCATCATCTGAGTTGTGCAGCTATTTCAGAAGTTATTTATAGTACACAGCCTCATCTATAATAGTAGCAGATGACCATTGATCAATCTATTGAATAGATCTTTGCAAAGTGTCATAAACATGCCACAGTTCTAGAACAAGAACCTGATGTACAAACAGCAGACAACTTATGACTTTAGCTCAGCTAGATATTGAATTAGCCATATAATATACATGTATTAAACATAACGTTAAAGGTTAAAAACACACTCAAGAGGGGGAAAGGGGGGGGATTTTTACAGATGAAAGACAGAAAGTATGATACTGAACTTTCTGTGTGAATTCCTAACATTGAGCTATAAGAAATGGGCTGCAATCAGCTGGAAGCTATAAGAAATGGGCTGCAATCAGCTGGAAGCTATAAGAAATGGGCTGCAATCAGCTGGAAGCCAAAGGGTTAAGTTTTTCTGAGTCATATTGCTGCCACCTGGCTACTACCTGTATACAGATTTTGGTGCGCAAATCTGGTAGTTACACACAAAATAAGTACAGAATTAAAGCCTTGCTTAAAAAATATTGTTAAAATTGATGGCGCAGCTTATATAATACAGGCAGTGTATTATAGGAAAGTGCCAAAACACATTACAACTTTTAACAGAAGTGGAAGAGTTCAAGAAATCGAAATGAATGCACGATCTTTCTATGAGCAGGAAATGGGAAGCTTAATTCTCCCAAACCAGACCTCTAATCCTGTCAGTTGCATATCTGATAACACATCAAAGAGTACTTAGTTGGAAGCTAAGGGTTAGGATTGTACGCAAAAAGCAAACATAGCTAGGAGCTGGCCACATCTGGGATCAGACAGACAGACAGACAGACAGACAGACCTGTTGAACCTGTTCCCAACAAACAGGATTATAAAGATGTGATTGCATTTACTTCAATTTATTCTTGACTCAGATGGTTCATGAAATAATAGCTTTAAGTTACAAAAAGACAGATACCCTTTATAACACGTTTGCTGCATATTCTACTTGGATACTTGTGTTTTACAATATTGAATATGATAAAATCCCCAAAGAAGAAAATAATGCAATATGTGTTATTTGATCTTCATTGTAAACGTAGCAAACAGGCACTAGGGTAATGGCTCCTGATACTGACATAAGGTAGAGTAAGAGAAAAAAAATATTTTACTGTCTCACTATTTAGAACATTAAAAAACTCATTTGAACTATCTACCGTAATATTCTTTAACTGTTGGGTTTTCCAGAAGGGAAGATAACGGAATCAAAACTGCCATTTAAACTACAGAGATGGTCTAGGCCAGTGGTTCTCAACCTTCCTAATGCCGTGACCCCCGCGACCCCCGCCCCACCGCTGTGACCCCTGCCCCGCCCCCTCCCCACGCGCGATGAGGTGACAAAGGGGGCATGGCACCAAGATGGCAGGCTAGCGCACGCTTAGGCGACCCCTGTGAAGCAGAGGGTAAAAGAACCCAAATGGCGGCATCCGGGCGGGTGGGCGAAGTGTCCCGCTTCCGTCGCTACCGGCTTTCCGGCGACCCGCAGGCATGCCCAAACCGGGAGCATTTCACCCCTGCTGACGGTGGCACCAAGATGGCGAGCTAGCACATGCAGCGACCTCTGTGAAAGGGTCGTTGGACCCCCAAAGGGGTCGCGACCCACAGGTTGAGAACCGCTGGTCTAGGCTGAAAACTTGTGTCAAACCTTGGATGCAGATAATGGTTTGAAGGAAGAGGGAGGAGGGGAAAGCTTTAATTCATATTATTGCTGTGACATCAAGCTGGGATTTTAAACTGTTTGGAATGTAAGTTTAAGTTTGTAAAAGAAGGGAAGTTCTAATTTATTTGCAAATATCTTAAAAAGTACTGCAGTTCAGCTTGAATTTGAAAAATTATGGAACAGTTCTAAACCACTGAGAACTGGAATATCTTAATACTAAACACATGAATTAGAAATTTCAATAGAGATCAGAAAAAGTTACTTCTACCAATGATGGATACCTGTGCCATGGTGGCACAGTGGCTACTTCTGCTGACTGCCAGCTGCCTGCAGTTCAGCAGTTCAAGTCTCACCAGGCTCAAGGTTGACTCAGCCTTCCATCCTTCCGAGGTGGGTAAAATGAGGACCCAGATTGTTGGGGGCAATATGCTGACTCTGTAAACTGCTTAGAGGGGGCTGTAAATCTCTGTGAAGCGGTATATGTCTAAGTGCTATTGCTATTACTATACCTTTATGGCAGTGGTGAAATCCATTTTTTTTACTACCGGTTCTGTGGGTGTGGCTTGGTGGGCATGGTGTGTCTTGGTGGGCGTGGTTTGGTGGGTGTGGCAGAGGAACAATACTGCAAAATCTCCATTCCCACCACACTCCTGGGGGAAGGATATTGCAAAAATCTCCATTCCCACCCCACTCTGGGAACAGCCAGAGGTGGTATTTGCCGGTTCTCCGAACGACTCAAAATTTCCACTACTGGTTCTCCAGAACCTGTCAGAACCTGCTGGATTTCACCCCTGCTTTATGGTCTTCCACATTTGGAAATACATCAGTTCCCAAAACAAAAAGCATATTCTTGCTGGAATAAAAACAATAAAGCATCTTTAATTATAAGTACAAAAGCAGTTTGTAGCCTATTGGCAAATTCTGCTTTTTTGACATCTCCAAAGATCTTCCCCAAATGATTACATTTGGCAGATCACTAACAATGGGAAATGTCATTTCCTGCTAGTTTTGTTGGCAAATTAAACAAATGAAATGAACAAATACCTTGGGATGGGTTCAACTGTCAAGCTCTGGGGAAATCAGGAGAATCAGGTAGTTCAATGAATACAAAGATTTATCACAAGCTGAAGCTCTCTACAAGAATCTGAGCTACTAACGGTCAAGGAAAATTAGCAGGAGTTAAGAAATGTATTCAAGGTGGGCTGGACTTAGATCTCTTGTGGTCACACAGGGATTCATGATTTATGATGCACTTGACCCGTCCTTTGGGCTCAGCCTGGTCATCTCTTACATCAATACAATGAAACACCAAGATCTCCAAAGTCTCTACATGACAAAAAATTCATCCAAGGAGAAAATTAAGCAGTTGTATAAAGAAAAGCTGACCTCCATTTTTCTAAAAACTATCACAATTATTTTTACACAAAAATATATAATGCCATGGTTGCTTCTTTTATGGAAACTATTTTTAAAAAATGTTTCAGCCTTATGGGCACTATTGACTAATTCATTTTGTCCAGAAACTACTTATGGGAATGAAAGCAAACTACTTATTTTGTATTTGCATAAACAAAAAAACAGCTCTGAGACTGTTCTGAGTGCTCTAGACAAATATAGAAAAAAACCCAACAACAATCACATGTTATTTCCCTAAAAATGATTAGTATTGTTTCATAGATATGCATTTACTTGTAGCTCAGGGCCTTTCCATGTATAAAAGCTGTGCTGATTGGCTCAGCCTTTGTTTGACACCATAATATCTTGGCACTTCTGGCAATGAAGCTGAATAACTATAAAAATCATTCAGTTTTGCAACTGTTTCAAAAGACAGACAGAATCACTGCATTTCTTCTAAAAATGTGAATGGATAGATCCTAACTAATGAGGAATAACTACTTGCAATTCTCCCAACTCCTAGATTCAGGGTTTCAGAGTTTCTACTCTCTCCTTTATTAAAGGTCCTATGGTTCCTTGTTTAAACTTGTATTTATATACCTGTGTGTGTGTGTGTGTGTGTGTGTGTGTGTGTGTGTGTGTGTGTGTGTGTCTGTGCCCATGTGTGTGTGCTTGTAATTTTTGCTGCTCTGAAGGACTGACTGAATTGTTTGCTTGCTTGACCTTTTTTCTGACCACTGAAAGAAAATGCAGCAGAATACATCAGTTAACTGCTGCTTTAAGTGCTCACCCACTGGTGAGTTTACAGCAACATTGGTTGGCTCAAAAAGGAGAAAATGAGGACTGTTAAAGAGAATTTCACAGCCATGTGAATATTTTTGTGATAGCTTTGGATGGGGGAGAAGCTCAGGGTTGTGTAGAGAAGGCCTTGGTTAGGAACTGGATGTCAAGGTTCCGACTGATGAATCCAACCAAGCAATCATTTTCATTTTATGATTGACACACTCATGCTCAATTGCATAACATCGTCTTGAGAAGAAGGAATATCTGATGAATGTTGATCAATTGTTGCATACTAGCAGGTAGCCCTTGGTCTGATTTTATGTAGATATTAATCTGTCCCTCCCTTGACAAAGGAGGAGGAGGAGGAGGAGGAGGAGGAGGAGGAGGAGGAGGAGGAGGAGGAGGAGGAGGAGGAGGAGGAGGAGGAGGAGGAGGAGGAGACGAGGAAGGGGGGGAGAGGGAGGGGGGGGGGGGGGGGGAGGAGGAGGAGGAGGGGGAGGAGGAGGAGGAGGAAGAAACAAGGAAGGGGGATAAGAAGGGGAAGTCCACTACTTGTGTGTATGCCATTTGGCATATACTGTTATGTGCATTAAAAGCTGAAATACCATTGAAAAAATTATGTGGGTGAACACATACAAAGAATTTGGCAGATAGCTCTTTGAAACTGAATTGGCTGACAGCACATAAAAATAAAATGGAAGAACTGTCTTATTAAATTTACCAATCCAGAGTATCTGCCTTTCCTCTTCCACTTAACAATTGTGGTCCCCAAAGGGTTAGCTTATAGAGTTTTGCTTTTCAAAAGCTGTTTCTTTTGTGCTTAATAAAGCACCCACACAATGTTTGAATACTAAAACAGCCAGCTCAAACTGTTTCCTTACACCTTTTCCAATGGAATAAAAGTCTTTATGTCTCTTCAGTCTCTTAGTCTCTTTATGAATAAAGAGGTTAGAAATAAAAACAAAATATAAAGGACCTATTTTTTCTTTCTTTTCCCCATCCCCATGCTTGAATATATACTGTAACTTATTGATATTCTTTTTATATATTTGCCCCTCCCTTTTTCCTTATGAACTTTGAATCCTCTGCCCTTATTTTATTGAACTCTAAAATAAATAGAGAACTGTGGGATTCCTTGTAATGGAATGAAGTTCTCAAATCTGTTTCAAACTTATTGCAAATATTTGCACAAGAAAAAAAATGTACTGAAACATAATGAGGCTCTCCTGCTTTCCAGAGAAATAATTCCTATATGTCTGCCTAAAATAATTCTTGGTTATTATTCTTGATTGAACAGGAGTGAATTCAGTGACTGAATTCCTGACTAACCACAGAAGCCTGGCTCTAATGGTTGGCATAATTGCCAACTTAGGAGTCTCTTGGGTAACCCCATATCCTACTATGACAGTTATAACCACCTACACAACAGAGTGAAAGGAGTTTGTCAGTGTCAGCTGGTGCTTAAAGCTCCTAGTTCTGGATGCATGTTATAACTGCATGTTTTGAAAGCCTTCAGAAAAGCTGCCTGACTTTCTTCATGCTTCATCTGAGCATTAAAAACAAAATGCTGATGCTTTAAGAAATCTGCTCATTAAAGTTTAGCCAGTTTTCAAACAGTAGCATGCTTTGTTTTTGAAGCTCACATATAACTTTGAACTTTGATTAATATTGGATGCATGATCACTAGAAAAGGAAGGAAGGAAGGAAGGAAGGAAGGAAGGAAGGAAGGAAAGGAAGGAAAGGAAATGGAAAGAAAGAGGGAAGGAAGAAAGGAAGGAAGGAAGGAAGGAAGGAAGGAAGGAAGGAAGGAAGGAAGGAAGGAAGGAAGACTATTTACTCAAAGATAACATAGATTGTGGCAAATTGGAGGATGGGCTATATGAGGGGTCCTCACACTTTTTAAACGGGGGGCCAATTCATGGTCCCTCAAACTGTTGGGGGGGCTGGACCGGCTGGGTGGGCATGGGTATGTGGTCATGTGACTGGGTGGGTGTGGTTATGTGGTCATGTGACTGGGTGGGCGTGGCCAATTTAGCAGTCCAAACAATACACACAAATTAAACTTTAATTTGTTATGCTCCAGGGGGTGGAAAGCAGGTTAGTGAAGGGATGTGGCTGCCTTGGGGGGGGGGTGAGGGACTTCTATTTGGGTGTTTTGTGTGTGTGTGTCTCTCTCTCTCTCTCTCTCTCTCTCTCTCCCTCCCTCTCCCTGTCTCTCTGGAGGCTGGGGAGGCCAAAAAAGGGCCCCTCCTCAGCCTCCAGAACCACTCTGCCGCCCAAAAACGGCCCCGTTTTTGGCCTCCTGAGGCCTCCGTGTGTCCCGTTTTTGGCATCCTCGGCTTCCAGAAGGCGGGTGGGGGCTGGCGGGTAGGTGGGGTGATGTGGGCGGGGCAGCCTTGTGGTCCCGCGTGGGCCGGATTAATGGCTTCGGTGGGCCATATTCGGCCCGTGGGCCATAGTTTGAGGACCTGGCCTATACCAATGTTGCACTTGTCATGAATGGGAAAGTTTATGTTGGAAAGAGTATAGCACTTATGAAGCCATCCCTCAAAACCCATCCAACTACCCAGGATTGTCCTAAATTGGAGCTTCCTATCTAATTCTCTTCTGCTATGATCAATAGAGAGGAAAACAATATTTTAAAATGGAAGAAACATGTATCAAAAGGAGAGAGGAGGAGAGGGAGAGGGTAATCAGCACAACTTCCCAATATTGTTTAATTTCTCTTGCAAAGTTTTAGAGGTGACTGGTGTTCCTCCACAAAACTAGATTTCCCCCCTCATCTGCCCTGCATGGAAACATGAAAATATTTAGCCATCTGCTGAATGTATGTGGAAGAAAAGCTCTCCTATTTCAGTCTCCCCCCCCCAGGATAATCTGAATGCATCTATATGAGGTATAGATTACCTATCATTAACAGTTTCTATTGCATCATGTTGTATGCATGTCTGATTCTTAAGATTTGATACTTAAGATTATAAGTGGCTTGATATATACCTAGGAGGCTCTGGGATAATGACTAGGGAAACTTAAGTAGCAGCCAAGGAGAAGAGATTTCCATAAACAGGCAGAGTAGGAAATAATTGCAAAACTCAATTATATAAAGATTCCAGCTAGATAACTGCAAAGAAATGCAAAAGCCTCTTTATTGTTATCTGATGGTCTTCTGGATATTTTAAGCTCCAAACCAAATGCCTAATCTTTTTTATTAAAATACAATGTTACAAAAATTTAAAAAGCATAGAAACATAGAAGAAGAAACAGGGAAAAAGATTATAAAAGATAAAAAGATAAAGTGAAGAATAACAAAAAAGTAAGAAAAAGAAAAATATCTAAAGAAACAACTTCTCCCTTGGAGCAGTTACAAACATAGCAATTACTATTTCCACCCTCCTACATTGCATATAATAATTTTCTTCCCGCAAACAAACCTTTTTAATCAATAAATCCCCAAGTCACCAGTTCATTTTTATCCATTCTTAGCAAAAGTCTGTAAAAGATTTCTCGTCTTTTATAAAAATAATTGTAGTTTCCTACTGTGTTTCCCCAAAAATAAGACCCTGTCTTATATTTTTTTTAACCCTAAAATAAGCGCTTGGCCTTATTGCCATGCACTCAAAAGCCCGATTGGGCTTATTATCAGGGGATGTCTTATTTTGGGAGAAACAGAAATTAAACAATTTAGCCATTTCTGTAAAATGGAGCCGTCTTCACAAACTATCCCTCCATTGTTGATGTTTCTATAGTCTTCCCTCTTTGTGCATTTAAGAACCTCATTGTAGTTACCATATATAAATCTAATTGTCCATGAGCTTTTTCTAGCTGAGTGTCCATAAATTCTAATAAGAAAAGTTTTGGTTTTATCTCAATGTAAATATTTAAAACTCTCTGCATCACTTTTCACAAGTCCACCATGCGTGATAAAATATCCGTTCATGTTTTTCACGTTTTCATGTTTAACATTTTTCTTATCCTCCCTCACTTCTCTTCCTCCTCTTCCTCCCCATTTTCCTATTTACTTTCATATTTTGTATCTTATTTTATTTTATAACCCATGTTTTTCATATTTTCCAGTGATTACAAGTATTTTTATAAAAGTTAAACAACTTCTCTGGTATCATAAAACAACAGTATATCATTTTTAAAAAGTTTTCTTTTAAATTGTAAAACAATGTGAATTTCAGACCTTTTAACTATTTTTCTTCCATTGATACATTTAAACATTATAATCCAATCTTTGTTTTTTCCTTATTAATGCAATGCACCAAGGCACCAAATTATCTCCATTAATACACTCTCCCTCCTAAAGAGTTCTCCAAAATTAGGACCAAATCATTGGTGAATGTCCTTAATTTATAGACTTCTTTTTTTTAATTTTCACTTCAGCAATTCTTTGGTCTTGGTCCCATATCTCTGTTCAATAGCAATAGCACTTAGCAATAGCACTTAGACATATACCGCTTCATAGTGCTTTACAGCCCTCTCTAAGCGGTTTACAGAGTCAGCATATTGCCCCCAACAATCTGGGTCCTCATTTTACCCACCTCAGAAGGATGAAAGGCTGAGTCAACCTTGAGCCGGTGAGATTTGAACCGCCGAACTGCAGCTAGCAGTCAGCTGAAGTAGCCTGCAGTGCTGCACTCTAACCACTGTGCCACCTCGGCTCTTCAAAACTTTAAGAGTCAGAATAAATAACAATGAGAAAATGAGCATCTCTTCCTTGTTCCTTTCTGCATTTTACGGGCTTGGTCATTTCCCTATTCACAATTATTTATGCTTTTTGAGAAGTATATATCAATTTCACCCATGTAATAACATTCATATTCCAAAATGGAATATCTTTCAGAATCCGTACTTTTCAAATTTTCAACAGAGCAGTTCAGTTGAAATTGTTAGAAGCTTTCTCTGCATCAAGAAATATTAAGACAATTTGTTTCTTATCGTGATGCTCCAAGTACTTTCATAAAAAACATTTCTAATATTAGTTCTTAGGTTAAACTCCCCACCCCCATACACATTGGTCTTCATAGATAAAATCTTGTAAAATATTTTCTGCTTTTTAGCTAAAATTGTCATAAATATTTTACAGTATTCAGTAATGATATTCGCTTGTTATTATTTAAGATTTAATCTTCAATACAATTCACAGTCTGGGAGTGGTAAAAATGTAACAGTTCAAATCCTAACCAACGACCTAAGAGCTGTTAAGGTAAAGTCTGAGTATATTGTTCTGACCCGGCTTCCTGATAAATGCACACAGCACAAGTAGCGTCTCACAAACCTCTTTTTATTGTTTACAGCCGCTAATTGTTTGCATTAGCAGTCTTTCAGAGTTCAAATAAAGTAAAATAAGTCTTTTCTTTTCAACGGCTGCTAATTAGTGTCATTAGCAGTCCGCATAAGTCCGAGCCGAAATCAAACAAGTCTGGCTAAAAGTCTTTCATGTAACAGCAGATAACACACACATGCCTTGCTCTTCGTAGGCAAGCTGCCAAGGAACAGTTTGCAGGAGGCTTTGCCAAGTTCAAACAGGAACAGAAAACGGAGGCTTGAATTTGCAAGACAAGATCTGGAAATGAACGGAGTTGTTTCCTGCAAATTCCTCAGTCGTTTTCATCCCTTAAATAGGCTATGGGAGTGGCCAATTATCCCCAAGCCTTACTCCCGAGTAGTCCTTCTCCTCAGGAGCCATTCCTGCCTTTTGGCAGCTCTGCGCACATGCGCATTGAGAGCAGGCTCCTCCTCCTCTTCTTCTTCGTCACTCATGGCAGCCTCTGGAGGTTCTGAAGGCCCTGGCTGAATCCCTGCCTCTGGCACCGAGCCTTCTCCAGCCTCCTCGCTGTCCTACTCTGGTACCAGCTGCACAGGCCACTGGCGAATCACAATACCAGCCTCCTCGCTGTCTGAATCAGCTACCAGCTGCACAGGCTGCTGGCGGGCCACAACATATATAGACAGTTCCGAGTAAGGTGTTTTTTTTTTGTTTTGCAAAATCAGAATATTCAGGTCTGATAAGTTCAAAATTTCCATGTATCTAGCCTTTGGGTATTGCTCCAAGGGCTTCTACTAGTATTGGTACAACCATTGATTTCTTCCTCCACATTCGCTCAACTTCAATTTGCAGATTGCAGTATTTCATTATTTTTTCCAGTTGTTTCTCTTCAATTTGTGCATCACCTGGTATTGCAATATCAATGAATCAGACTTTTTTTCTTTTCCACAATAGTGATGTCAGGCATGTTGTGGGCCAGATGTCTGTCTGTCTGGATTAGAAAGTCCCACAAGATCTTGACCTGTTCATTTTCAAGAACTTTGTCAATTTGTTGTTCTCAGTAATTTTTGCTGCATTAGAACCTAAACTTCTGGCAAAGCTTCCAATGTATGATTTTGGAAACTTGATCATGATGTTGTAGATAATCAGTTTGTGAGATTTTGCTGCAGTGATAAGGTGATCCACTGTTTCATATTTCTCATTGCATAAGTGACATTTGCTGTTGTTACTGACAGGTTGAATTTTTGCTTTCATGGAATTGGTCTGCAGGGCTTGTTCTTGGGCAGCCAAAATGAAGCCTTCATTTTCTTTCTTCTGCATCCCTGATCTCAACCATCTCCATATTAGCTTTGTGTCTACCTTTCCTTCAGTGTCCTTCAGGCATTGACTGTGCATAGGTTTCTTTTTCCAGTTAGAAACTCGATGCTCAGTTGTTTCCTTTCGATATTGTGCTTTCATTCTCATTGTTTTCAAGAAGTTTCCCTTGTTTATCTCCTTCATCAGAGGCTCTTTTGCTTTTTTATGTAGTCATTTAAGCTGTGTTTTTCCTCTTCCACAGTTTGTTTCACCAGTAAGTTTCACCCTGAGATCTAGGCATGTACAATCAATTAATATCACTTTTTGGGTGCAGAACATGATCCATTGTCATTAGTTTTCTTGTCTTTCGATCCAGGTTATCAAGTTCTAGCTGAATCCAATCAATTATTCCAGTTGAGTATCATATTACAGGCACTGCCCATGTGTTAATTGCCTTTCTGATATTTCCTCCACTTAGCTTTGATCTCAAGATTTACCAGACATGCTTTATGTATTTTGTTGAAGTAGCTTCCTTGACTTGGTTATGCAACAGGTCAGAGGCTTCCAAAGCTCCTAAGTACTTGTACCCTTCTTCTGGTGTTACTGCTTTTATCAACTCTTCATTATCAAGTTCCAATCCATCATCTTTTATTATTGATTATCACACAGTCGCCAGATGTTCAAACTAGGTTTGGCATTTTTCTCTACCAAGGATGATGATGATGATGATGATTTGGCAATTTCTTGTCCTTCTTTAAGTATCATTATTATATGTACCCCTGTCAATTATCCAGTATCTTTCCATTACCTAAAATGAACTATATGCCTAATCTTGTATGGTATGATTTGCACTTTAATAAACCACTTTATGGACAAAAGAAGAAGTAACCTTAAGAGTTTTTGGATCATATAAGATGATGATGCAAACAAGATGGGATCATTTCATAAAAAGAGGAGCCTGGGAAGCTTTATTGTTTTCTTTTAGCTATATTAATTCTACTTTCAGGGTTTATCCCTATATGATTTTAATCTCAAAATGGTAACAAGATACCTTGATAGTCTTGATTACAGAAGATCTGATGAGCTTCCCAGAAAAATTTCCACATGGGGCTGGATATGGTCCTGGGCTATGGGTTGCCTCAGAATCAAATTAATAAACATTTATAACCATAGAAATGGTTAAGTACAGTATAACTGGAAGATAAATAAGATCAGTTCTGAACATATAAAGTACTTAAAATAGGAGTTATTTTCTAATTTTTCTTAATACGAAGGTACCAAATAATGTCATTGATGAATGCCTCAAACACATCCTATCAACAGGTCTATTTACTTGCTGCAGAGGCAATATTTTCTTTCTCCTGCAGCAATAAACCTCTTTAAGGCCAAGGTTTCGAGCCTTTGCCTTCTGGCACACAGCGTTGCTTGTACAAGGACTTAAGAGGTTACAGATTATGAGCAGTATCAGTTGGATAAGGAAAACACATGTTTTCTGCTAGCAGACTTTCTTCTGAGATAATCAGGAAAATTGCTAAATTCTATTCAGGAGCCATTGTTGTTGCATAGTCTTACGTTTGAGGCTGGAATTGTTAAATGGGAATTTGTATTGCTGTTAGATTAGGTATTGGTATATATTCTGTTATTTTATCTTTTATTAAGATTCCTTTGTATTTATTTTTCAATCTTGTAATGATTGTCATCATTGACCATACATTTATATTAAACTGCGCAAAAAAGATGGGGTCATTTTATACATAGAGGAGTTTGGGAAGTGTCTGTGGTTTTGCTTTTTAAACCAATTACGTTAAACCCATTTTAGGGCTTGAGATATTTCCTGTCAGAAAAAGGTGGCAAGCTATACTGACAGTGGTTGGCAGTCAAGATTATAGAGGACATCATAAGCCATGGTGTGCTGATTAGTGGGATACAAGATTTGTAGAAACAAAATAAGATTAAATTGAAGGACACCTCCATCTCATTGGCCATACCTAATTTAGCTGTGCTAAATTTAGTTTATTTTAAATTTGGGCCACAATGTGTATCATAAGCCTTTATTGTCTCTCTCTCTGTGTGTATTGATATACTTTTTCCAAACCTGAGCTATTGTGGGTTATTTTTTGTCAGGAAGGAAGGAAGGAAGGAAGGAAGGAAGGAAGGAAGGAGACAAATAGTTCCAAGGATAGTTTCTAGTATAGTATTTTGAAATGAGGGGAAAAAAAGTAAATCATCGTGTATGCCCAAATCAAATTAGCAAATTAAGATATAAATTCAAAGTTCTCTTTCTTACACTTTCTGAATGTAAAATACCATGAAGATAAACCTCACAGGGATTTGTGATGCTATAATCTAAACACTGTGGTAAGATTAAAAAATATAGTGTGGCTTTAAAACCAGTTTATGTGTATTCATTTATAATCAAGCACATGAATAAATGTATTTATATATAGACAGAAATTGTTCAATTACTAATTTTTTTTTAAACAGATTGATGTTTCTGAATAGCACTGACAAATTTATTATATGAGGCAAATTGGAAATTGAAATCCTACAACCAGAAATAGTAATAATAATATAATAATAATATCCCTCAGTGAGCTCTGTGTGCTCTGAGGAAGATGCGAGCTATGCCAGAAGTTCAACCATACTGGACAGATCTCATCAGAGGAGTCAGACAAAGAGTGTCTCTCCCATAAACAATATGATGAGATGTATATTACAGAAACCCATATCAGCTTGTTTGTCACCTGGATCAACAAATATTGTACTAGGTATTGAAATTTTCCAAGACATCTGGTGAAAAATGATCTACAGGACTCAGGTCTGTTGGCTGAGCAACCAAGGGCAGCAGCTGCAGAACTACTAGAAGGAAAGGTGTTTACCCATCACAAATATACAGAGGTAGAAAACAAAGAAATAATGATCTGTTATTACAAATCGAGCCAACGAAAGGAGGAAAGCTGAAAAGAATGCACCAGTTCTGGAAAGAACAACATCCAGAATCAGAAAAAAACAGAGCAGATGCTAATAGATGAACACGGATTTGTAATATGAAATGAAGCATTCACAGATTGGAAGGCTTGCAAAGGGCAAATAAATCAGAGTCTTGCCCAAAGTAGAGGGGGGGGGGATCGGAAGCCATCATAGCTACTGAATCAAAGCTCTCTAACTAAAAACTCTCAGATGGAAGTTCTTATTTCATACCCTGGTTTCCTAAAGATGCAAAGTGACAATTCAGCTGGTCCTAATTGCTGTCAGCATTTACTAACTATCATTCAACTGTATGTTTACCATTTTAAAATATTTTATTATTAAGACATTTTCTAGAACATCTTCATTGATCTTCTTCATTATTTATCAGTTAATGATGCTAACTTTAGCAAACAACCTATTATTGTACTTGAATTAAGGTTTGCCAAATCCTGCTGAACATAATTGTTATTGTATGAATGGATAGAATATATGATAGGTGAAACAGTGCCTCTAACTTATTGCCTATTTTAGAATAGCAGTATAGACATTAGCAGTTTGTTTCGATAAAACTAAATTTCAGCATTCACATTTCCTGGAGACTTTATTAAAACTAGCCTTATCTATTTAATTAAAAGCAAACTTTACTATACTGAGGCAAACAGATTAATTTAATATGTTTCAACAATCTCCTGGGAAAATAAAAGTATTTATCCATTCTAATTGCTGCAGTTATATTTTTGTCAAAACCAATTGGTACTTTTAAAAAAGTACAGATATGACAGATACAAGACAATGGTAAATAGCTCAACTTTTAGTTATTCAGATGAAGCATGTTATTTAAATGTAAATGCATTGTTATTCTAATGAAGAGAAACTGTTCGGATAGCACGTTAATCAAATACTGCAAAATTCTTTGTGGGATTATATTGATTTCATAATCTAATGTATTATACTTTAAAAAAAATCGTAACAACATTTTTTGTTACATGTGTTTAAACAAGAAGGATTAGTACCTTGACTACATAATGAGACCGAGTGCATGGCAAACATTGTTCAGAGCTAGTAAATAAAAGCTTAACTTAAAAATATGTTAATATATCAACCTATGGCTCTGTAATTGTCAGTCTGTGTACATGTGCAACTGGCTCTCGCTACATCAAGTAAGAACTGGTGAGACTGATTTGGAAATCTGTGCACACAACTGTCTGCATTAATACACCTCTGCATATTTTGCTTCTGCCAAACTTGAAACTTGAGCCTTTCATTAGTGCAAGTTGGCTTGGACAGTGTTACTCCTTGAGTGTCTTTTCTCTGAAACTGAGCCAACTGTTCAACAGCAACATAGAACAAACTCAAATGTTATTTTCACTTTGAATAATTGTGTCATCTTTTAAAAAAATATAAGAATATAGTAATAGACTTGGTTATCCACTGTTCTCCAGAGCTTGGTGTCATTTCATGCTAGTGTAGAAAGTTAGCACCCACCCTCTCCTAGAAGAATGAAATATTCTAGGAAATTTAAAAAAGGCACAATATTATATTTCCCTGGATGAGAAAAGGAGAAACATGTTTTTAAAGACAAAGAGCAGCTCCCTGCAGCTCCCTGCCCCCAGCAGATATTTGGTGCCCATTGAGCAGGCCTGGGCCAGCCTATCTACAAGACAATTAGATCTTCAGTTCCAGGGTGATGGGATTAAGACATGACCCTCCAGGACATTATAGGATTATCTAGCAGCAGGGCTCACTGCATTGCGAAATCACCTGGGGACATTACATCAGCCCAAGGTTCAACCAAACTTGATTCAGACAAACATGACTCCACATGGGAGTCTGACTACAGCCAATAGGATACATATTCTTGCAGAGGAACAGGAAGCTCAAGTTCAAAGCCCAAGAGAAGGTAGAAATACCTCTCACTCTCCACTCCATGTGGTCAGCTACCCAGAATCACACATGATTGGTGGTTCTGCTTCACCATTAAACCATCTTTCCAATCAGCCTCCATGTTTCCAGTGTCTTTCTCCCCACTTGGAACTGAAACAGATGGATAATTCTTCCAACACTAGTGTGTATGAATGCAAGTCATATGGTGACCTGATGTCCCATAACAAGCCAGAAGCATCTTTCTCTTTCTGTTCCTCTCGCCATGGACTCATCTGTCCATAGATCTCACCTACTCTCTCTGTCTCTAAAATACAATATTTGCCTTTTAATATTTTTCTTCAAAGATAGCTTTCACAAAATAAAGTTTAACTAAATGTATATAAAGGAGTCATTATACAAAGCATCAAAGAAACAATAGCATATAAATATAGAAATAGTATACTATTTTTATTTTGCAGGCAGTTATATGTAAGCATAGTAGATTTTTTTCCCCCTTGAAATGATGAATAAAATGAAACAAGTCTATCAAATATAGTTTTGAAACAAAACAAAATGAAAAGCAGCAAAATCCTAAATCTTAAAAAAAAAAAAAAAATTGCAGTCAGAAGCGATCTAGGAAATTTAATTTAAACTTGAACCATTTAAATAGTGACATGATATATCTAAATTAATGTGTCTTTCTGTGTGTAGGGGGGGACACCTGAGTTAAATATGAGGTTTTGCAAGATGTAAAGGAAAGAGGAGGATTGTGTTTACCTGATTTGAAATTGTAGCCCAAAGGAATAATGTACATGGCTGAAGAAAATTCTGTTTGGATCACTCTAGTTTTAGTTCTGGACCTCAATTATGTGTACATCAATTAAAGATGAGTAAAAATATCTACATACAGGTTAAATGCACTATCTTCAGAGGTTTCTGATTCAATATTAATCTTAAAAGATCTAAGCAAAGGTACTTACTTGTTCCTCTTCTTTTAAACTTTTATATGAATTCCATCATTGAGGTTGTAACTAAAAATGAGTTTCCCCAACAAAGCTTGCCTAAAAATCCATATCCATCCCCTCTGTGTTAAAGATATAATCATCTTACCTCTGACAAAGCTGGCCTAAGGTGGAACATAGAAGCTTTAGCAGATTTTTTTTTCAGAGAAGAAAAATTGTCCATCAAAATGCTTTATTCACGAAGAAGAGTGTTACTAGTATTTACCAGAATTCTGTTACATATTCTCTCTGACATATCTTAAATGATATTCTGCATTGCAAAACTACCCTTTCCTTTATGGAGGTTCATATGAATCTTGTCCATTAAAATATTAGCTAAAATTAATGGAAAGAGTTTGGCCTAGTTAGATTACTGATAACTTTGTCTTGGAAGAAAGGCATATTGTAGTCTCTCATTCCATAGTACTTAGGTTTGAGAGATCCACCTTAAAAACAAAACTACACAGCTTTGTCCTAGACTACAGAGAAATAGGAATAAAAGTTTTCATTATTGTAATGGCAGACTCTTTCTGGTAGATCTTTCATACTACCTCATTACCTCCTCTCCATCTCACAAAGATTATTTCCACTCTCTAGACTTAAGAGTTCATTGTTTGGAGAGAAAGTGTAATAGCATTCCACTCCAAGATCACTTGTGCCCAATGGACCAGAGCAATCAAGACAGTATACCATGTATTGTTGTGGTACTCTTTTGTATCAAACCTGGAGTTCTGAATTATTGTAATAACACCTTTGCTAAGTAGTCTTTAGATTGGCTAGAAATCACAAATGCTTTCTTCTAGTCATTCTCCATCATTCTCCAGAAATGTGTAGTAGGATGCATTTGCTGTAAGAGGGCTCTGGGTTTAACATTGGAAAGATTTATCAGATGTTTATCGGGATATATTATTCATTTTATTAACCTTAACTTTTTATTTTAGCTTTATGTGATGGTGTTGTATCACTTTAGTCTTTGTCCACAAATAAACTACTATTAAATGCTTAATACATACATACATACATACATGCATGCATACCTAGTTACATATCAAATTGTAACTATCCTCCAGCTGTGTTTAGTTATTGCAACATTGTATACAAATAGAGTAAATTAGACTGTGTGGTTTAGGTGTAGATATGCTGAAGATGCAGTGCAAATGCTTAATTTGATTAACAAACTTTGTGCCATCATGGAACTAGTATTGAACAATCAAGTTTTCTGTTGTGCAAAACAGCATAAGCATATTGTGCGGTCATGGCCTGGTCAACGTGGAGAGGACAGAGTGAAGGGGCAGTTTAGAATAATAATCACCCTTGATTTTTATAATTTTGCAATGTGAGAAGCATCTAATAAGTCTCCTGCAGATGGATCTATCAGTGTGCCTAGCAGTATGCACATTTTTTTGTCTCCATGTTAATTTGTTTTGAAATCTGTCCTTGAGTATTTATTCTATATTGGTAAAGGAACACTGCCACATCAGTGAAATTGCTTCCATTTGTTTTAAAATGCATTATATCAATGTCAGAATAAGCTGCAGCTGACAGTTTATTTACTCAAATGCATTGCAGAGATTGTCCTCTGCAAGCTCTTTGACCTCTAAAAACTTACAGCATATGTTTCTCCTCCTTTTGGAAAGAGGGTTAATACATGTAGGTCAGAACTGCAGCTGTCAGGAGCTGACAAGCTAATCCAGTGACCTCCTAGGCATGTGATTGACACTCAGTGATGATCTTGTCTACACTTCTGGGACAAGAGTTAGTTTACACATATCTGGCCAATCCATGCTATATTTACACATATCTGGCCAATCCAAGGCTCTGTTGTGGCCCAGTACTCTTCAACATCTTCATCAATGACTTGGACGAGGGGATAGATGGGGAACTCATCAAATTTGCAGATGACACCAAACTGGCAGGAATAGCCAACACTCCAGAAGATAGGCTCAAGATACAGAAACAGGGGTGAAATGCTCCCGGTTCGGACCGGTTCGTGCATACCGGTAGCGATGGCCGCCCATGGTTCGGAGAACCGGTAGCGATGGCTGGCTGGCCACGCCCCCGAACCGGTGCCCTGGTCGCCACTCACTTGCCCTGCCTCGCCCAGTCTCTGTTCTGCAGCTTGCCTGCCTGAAGCATTGCACCCCTGATCTGCCTGCCAGGTAAGCCTACAAAGTTGCAGCCTACCTAGCTGCCCCTGCCCCCCCTGTCCCAGCCTGCCTTCCCTACTCCATTCCCCACGGTCCGCAGCCCCGACATGCTTTCCTGCTTTCCACACGGCCTTCCCGGTGTCCCCGTGGCCAGCTTGCGAAGACAGGCAAGCAGGAGGCCACGTGGAAGACAGGCAAGCATGTCGGGGTGGCGGGAAAGGGAGGTAGCAGCCTACTCCCTTCCCCACAGCCCTGCCATGCTTTCCTGCCTTCCACGCGGCCTTCCCGGTGTCCCCATGGCCAGCTTGCGAAGGCAAGCAAGCGGAAGGCTGCGCGGAAGGCAGGCAAGCATGTCGGGGCCAGCTGGCCACGGGGAAGGGCGTGGAAGACAGGCAAGCATGTCGGGGTGGCGGGAAAGGGAGGTAGCAGCCTACTCCCTTCCCCGCAGCCCTGCCATGCTTGGCAGCCTTCCACACAGCCTTCCCGGCAGTCCCCCATGCCTGCTTGCCTTCCAAAGTCGGCTTCCAGCCTGTGATGGGAGACGCGCCGCTTCTGGCCAGGCCTGGCCAGTGGGTGGGTGGGCGGCCCTTGGGGGAAACACAGTTGCTGCATTCGGGCTAAGAGGGGCAGCAGTGGCAGCAGGAGAAGGAAGAAAGCGAACCGTGGTTGTGGTGCTCTGGGAGAGTGGGCAGTGAGGGTCCTTCACACCCGCGCGCTGCCTCTGTTGTGGAAGCTGTCGCCAGGCAGTCGGGCAGCAGCCCCCTGCGAGGGGAGAGGGCCAGGCCTGCGCTTGAAAGGGGCTGCCACTCTCGCTGCCCGCTTTCTTCCTTCTCCCGCAGCAAAACAAAAGTGAACGGCAGCACTTCTTCAGGAGGGCAGGCAGACGTCTGCAGCCAGGCGGGGAGGGAGGGCAGCAAGAGTGGCGACCCCTTCCAAGTGCAGGCCTGGCCTTCTCCCCATGCGTGGGGGTGCTGCCTGCCTGCCCACCAGTGGCTTCTGCGCCACACTTGTGTGGCCATCTGGATTAACAGGTGTGCTGGGGCTGCCTTGCCCGCCACCTCCATGTGCTGTGCTTGGCAGGGGCTGCCATTGCCCTCCTTCTCCACCTGGCAGGAGGAGGAGGCAGGCAAGGCGGGAGGCAGAGGGGCACGTGGGGCTTGGCTCGGCCGCTGAGCATGTGGGGCGCCCGCCCTGGCTCTCGAGCTGCTTCCCGCTGCTGCACAAAGTTTGGTGTGCCAGGCCGGCAGAGGAAGAGGCTCCCGGCAGGCACTGAGGCAGCGACGGGTTACCTGTTGAGGCTCAGGGCCGTGGCCCTTCCTGCCTGCCTGCTCGGCTGCCTCCCTTCTGGCTCGGTGCACTGAGGCCCAGAGCCTCAACAGGTAAACCGCCACTGCCCGCTGGGAGCCTCTTCCTCCGCCGGCCTGGCACGCCAAACTTTGCACAGCAGGAAGCAGCCCGAGAGCCAGGCAGGCGCCCCACATGCTCAGTGGCCGAGCCAAGCCCCGGGCACTCCCGCCCGGCTCTCAGGCCATTTCCCGCCACCGTGCAAAGTTTGGCGTGCCAGGCAAGTGGAGGAAGAGACTCTCGGCAGGCACCGAGGCGGCAGCGGTTTACCTGTTGAGGCTCAGAGAAGGAAGTTGGTCACTCACCCGAGGAAGCCTCCTTCGCGCCCGGCCCTTCTCTGAGTGACCAACATCCCTTCGCAGCGAGCCATGTTCCAGCCAGCTGCGCTCCAAGTCAGCATCTCCCAGCGACCGGCACCTTTCCCTCTAGGCTGCAGCCACCCAAGGGCTCAGCAAATCAGAAGGTGCAGGATTGTGCGGCTCTTCCTCAGCCAAGCAAGTGTAAAAACGGACTCCCAAGCCGGTTTGGGATCCTTGTCCCTGCCAAAAATCAGCAGGCTTGCTTGCTTCTTGCCAGCCCGGCACCTTCTAGCTAGCCTCGGTGCTGCATTTTTTAAAAAGGAAACCTGGCCTCACAGCGCGAGCCCTGTAGTAGGTCGCGGATGAACAATAGAGGAAGGGGGGAGAAAGTTAGGGGGCTCTTGGTGGTCTCCCTTCTTCCTCCTCTTCCCGCCCCTCCCCCAGCCTGCTTCCTCCAGGCACCTCTCCACTAACTGGCCTGCAAAGGAGCAAGTTGCCATAATGGGGGGGGGGAAGTGGGTGGAAGAGAGCGAACGCTTCCCACTCCTCCCTTTCCACACATGGGTTAGCCCTGAGAGAGGGAGAGAGACTCGCTCTGCGAGTCACTCAGCCGCCATGCTCGAGCCAGAAGCTGCTTTTCTGAAGGGAGGCTGTTGCAGTGGCTGGGAGGGGAGAATGATTGACAGCTGGCCGAGTGGGCAGAGAGCTCTGCTGCGCTGAACTACCCTTGAGCGGCACGGTGACGGTGTCTTGTTGGGGAAGCACCCTAGGTGCCGCTTGCAGCTGCCTTCCAAAGCCACGCCTCTCCCCGCATTGTTGTTTTGAGGCTCAGTCGGGGAGTCAGTCCGTCTTGCTAGAAGCCTAGAATCATAAACAGAGTGGTGTCCCAGGGCTGCTGCACATGCCAGCCCATGACAGGGAACATGCCAGCGCATGCCAGCCCATGACAGGGAACTCACCGGCGTGGCGCAGTTCTGGGATGGCGGAGAGCACAGGCAAGCTCTGCCCCTGCCGCTGCTGCTGGGCGCATCCGCACAGGAGAATTCCCCGGGAAGGACTCCGTCTATGTGCCCAGACCAGGTGTGTGTGTGTGTGTGTGTGTGTGTGTGTGTGAGAGAGAGAGAGAGAGAGAGAGAGAGAGAGAGAGAGAGAGAGAGAGAGAGAGAGAGA
>QLTV01004097.1:794208-807266 GCA_003457575.1 Thermophis baileyi
AAATAGAATAGAATAGCATAGTTTTTCTTTATTTGCCAAGTGTGATTGGACACACAAGGAATTTGTCTCCAGTGCTTAAGCTCTCAGTACACATACAAGCAACAAGTGATAAATCATGATTATAATCATAAGATACATTCATCACAAATCATAGGATACAACACTCAGTGATAGTCATAGGCTACTAAATAAGCAATCAACGTAAGTCATACTTGGATACTAAATAAAACAATTAATATAAATCGTCAGATACAAGCAACAAAGTTATAAACATGAAAAGGATAATAGTAATACAGCCCTATTAAATAGTTTGACAGTGTTGTGGGAATTAGTTGTTTAGCAGAATGATGGCATGGGGGAAGCATGTTTTAGAAGCTGCCCTCACACTTGCTTGCACAGCCACTTCACATCATTTTGTTTTATTTATTAAAAAATTTACAGTCATAGACTCCCTCCCCCCAAAAATAGAAAACAATGTTAAAATGCAGAATATCAAAGATTTTTTTTTTTTAAAAAAAGCATATTCCTAGCAGAAGCTAGGCATATTTGTACTTGAGGAGTTATTAGTACTCTCTGAGCTTGGTCGTTTTCTTGCAGATATCTACAAGTAAACAACCAAGATCAGAGATTACCAAGGACTCCTCAGTTCTAACGCGGGGCTAAAAATATTCTTTTCTATTGGTATGCTGGTATCTTCTTCAGAGCCAGTGGTTTCTGACTGATATTGTTATGGCCATAGGTGGGATTCAGCAGGTTCTGATCAGTTCTGGAGAACTGGTAGTGGAAATTTTGAGTAGTTCGGAGAACCGGTAAATACCACCTCTGACTGCCCCCGCCCACATCTATTCTCTGCCTCCCGAGTCCCAGCTGATCGGGAGGAAATGGGGATTTTGCAGTAACCTTCCCCTGGAGTGGGGTGGGAATGGAGATTTTACAGTATCCTTCCCCTGCCACGCCCACCAAGCCACACCCACCAAGCCATGCCACACCCACCAAGCCATGCCACACCCACCAAGTCACGCCCACAGAACCGGTAGTAAAAAAATTTGAATCCCACCACTGGTTATGGCAAAGAATTTAGCTACCTTCCTATAAACCTATGTTATTTAATAGGAAACATATAAGTGCCTATAGGGACTGGTCCCAGTCATTTGTGATATGAAGAGAGACTAATTATCCTCCAAGGATGATAAATATGGCATTTCAAGAGTGCATATGTAACTGTTTCTGTTTCAGCATCTGAAGATGTACACAAATGTTCTGTTTAGGGGATACTATTGAATTTTCCAATCAATACTTTTGAGTGAAAAATAGTTTAAGGTGCCAGTACAGATGCCATCCTATCTGAGGGCAGAAATAGACAATAAAAGTATTTGGGGTTAATAAAGGCTGGACATGTGAGCTTGCTGTTGTAGGAAAGGAATGAGAAGTTAATATTGTAAGCCTCCCAGAGTTACCCTCTGGTAAGATGAGCAACCAATACATTTTTAAAATTAAACAAACAAATGAGGGGTCCTTGGTGCTCTTTGACCTTGCTTTGACCAAGCAAGCTCAGGGAGCACCAAGTACTGCTCCTTTCAACCCTGAGCTACAAATATTTGCCTTTATTGGAAACAACCAAACAAATATATCTGTTGAAAATCACAATCAAAAGTTGTTCCCTTGTTCCTAGCCAGAGAAGTGCATTTTTGACAGAGTGAGGAACTCAAAGCAGAGATCCCAGAAAATTGGACTGAACTCCTCCTTACAAAAGCATATGGTTTTACTGTATATGTACAGCAAAACACTTAGTTCTTTAAATTTGGAAAGTTTGTTTCCCTTGCATTTTACCCCTAACTCCAGAGTGTAAGAAGTATGTTTATCTGAACTATTATAAGAAAGGAAGAGATTTTATTTATTTTTTAAAGGAAAATAACAGAAATAATTTCAGTAGGTAATACCCTGCAATGCAATCATTGCCATTAATCTTCTAAACAGTTCCATTTACCACTAAGATTTGGGCCAGCTCACAAGAGCTATGATGGATAAGACAAAAGACCCATCTTGTTTTAGATTCTCTTTTCATTGAGGCAAACTAAATGCCCTCAGGAAACCAACAAGAAATTGACTGTAATATGCACTTTCCTGTTATTACGATGCATATTGCCCATGGCCTGGAAATGATTGATAGCAATCATCATGTGTTGAAGTCATTGATATTCTTAATCTCCATGAATTTGTTTAATTCTTTTAAACCTGCTTAACTAATGGGCATCACTATATCTCATGGAACTGAATTTCATTATTTAACCATTATTCTGTGCCAAAGGGCACCTTTTTTGTCTATCTTGGCTATCCCAACATTCAGTTTTTTTGGATGATTCTAGCAGTGTCAGAAAAAGAGGGACATTACTTCAGTCCAATTTGTCCAAAAATAATTCTATATCAGACAGCCAGGGGTGGGTTCTAACTTACCTCGCCGCCGGTTTGCTTCCTCCCGTGCTGCGTGGGTGCGCCGCGTGGGCGAGCACGTGCTTCGCGCGTGCAAATGCACAGTGCCAAAAATTCCCAATTTTTTTTTAAAAAGCTGAAAACAAGATGGCAGTGCATGTGCAGTGCCAGCAACTCGGCTTCTGTGCATGCGCAGAAGAAAAAAAAATCCAAAAAAAAATCCAAAAAAGAAAATTCCCCCCCCCCAAAAAATTCTAAAAAAATAAATAAATATGGCGGTGTCCACGGACCGGCACCGACCGAACCGGCTTCATGACATCACCAGCTGGTTGCTACCGGTTCAGGCGAACCGGTCTGAACCGGGAGGAACCCACCTCTGCAGACAGCAGATAAAACATTGTTAAGCAATCAGAATTCTGTGCAGAGCCTGTAATTTCTATGTATGTGATTCTTCTCTTGAGAAGAACAAAGAATCAAAAGATACACATTATCCTTAGTCTTCAGTTACTATACAGAATAGAAATAAGGTGTGAAGCCCTCATTTCAATTATTTATTTATTTGTTTATTAAACTTATATCCCATAATTACCCCAGGAGCATTTTGTTCCTACAATTTTTCCCTCATAACAATATTATTGTGGGATAGGTTGGACTGAGAGAGAGAATGACTAGGCCAAGATCACCCAGCAAATTTGCATGGCTGAGGAGAAACTGATCCTGAACTTTCCAGTCCTAATCCAGCATCTGATCCAGGGGTGAAATGCTCCCAGTTTGGGCGTGCCTGCCAGTCGTCAGAGAGCCAGTAGCGACGGCAGCGCTAGGCTTCGCCCACTCGCCTGGACGCCGCCATTTGGGTTCTTTTACTCTCTGCGCATATGCAGAACACTTTGTGCATGCGCAGAGGGTAAAAGAACCCAAATGGTGGCATCTGGGCGGGTGGGCGAAGCCTAGCGCTGCCATCGCTACTGGCTCTCCGACGACCGGCAGGCATGCCCGAACTGGGAACATTTCACCCCTGATCTACTATAACACACTGCAACTTCCCATAACTCACTACCATGTTTAACCATTCAGAAGTTCTATTGAGTTCCTGTTGTGTATAGTGGGAGAGGAAGCTTGTGGTCTCTCAAATAGTGAATTATCAGTTTAATCTCCCAACATTCATAGCCATCATGGTTAATGTTAAGAGATCCTGGGAATTGTATCATCAATATCCAGAGATTCTTAGACTTTTCTCCTTTGATGTATAGCATTTGGAATGTTGGACTTAAGTCGTATCTTCACAATATTTGTTTACAGGCAGTGTGAAAAGTATACATGCCTACATGAGTGATTTTCCAGATATAATTACTCATATCAGAAATAATCTCTGACATTATTTCAAAATAACTCTGGTCTACATTCTTTTGTCTCAATGATTCTCATTTAATAATCATTTCATGACTATACATTTTCTAAATTAAATAGTACATTTCCAACATTAAGCTTGAAAGTGGTATATCATTAGTCTAGCACTTTGGTGCTTCTGACATGCAAAACAAATAGTCTAGCTCTATGAAAAAAAATTGTAAAACTCAAAAAATGTTCATTTCTGCAATTACTTTTCCTTCCTAGAAAAGGGGGAAAATATCCATTATCATGTGTTTTTATGCCACTTGGAGTCTTAGAATTATTTGAACCAAGATAAGAACATTCTGCTACTTCATGAATAAAATTTGAATGATGTAAACTGTGTTCTATTAATAGTAAAAATATATATTTTCTGTTTACTGAGCAGAAATGCTAGATGCGGTAAATAAGAGCTCTGTTGACCATGCAGTATATATAGCCTCTCCTAACTCTCCATCCCAAAATTGGAATAATGTTTTTTTGGATTTATTCTGGGAGAGGAGACATTTTTCTAACAGTTTCTTCTGTTGGGACTCACCATTAGCAGTGGTAATGATTGATCATGATGACTATGTTCCATCAAGTTGTTATTGACCTTTAGCAACCACATAGATAGATTTTCTCCAAGATGATTTATCCATTTTGGCCTTTGGTCTATAATCTGTCCATAACCTGGACAGACTTTCAGGACTTCCAATGTTGCATTTATCACCATTCTGAGTCTATCTATTTTGCTACTGATCATTTTGCCGCTGGTCATCCTCTTGTCTTTCCTTTCACTTTTCCCAGCATTAAAACCTTCTCCATAAAAGCAGTGGTAATAAAATAGTTCATTTTTCCTTGATGTTTTCAGTTTTTGTTTTTCCTCCACTATACACAATAACAAAATGTCTCTTGGGATCACAATGAAAGAAAAACTGCATCAACCACAGATTGATGCAGAATATTAAAAAAAATATGTAGGTAAGGACTTCTTTATCTTGGTTTTAAACAACAAACAGAATTTTTCAATGTACAGAGTCAACAGCAGAACTGACAGCTCTGTGAAAGTGTTACATCTCACAATGGCAAGAACATTTAATGTAATATTAAGAAAGTGATATCAAATTCTACTCAGAGATCAATTAAAAAAAATAATTGCAAAACTTGATGTATACCAAACCTATTAATCAAAGGTCTTATTAAACTAATATGTATGTAAACCTGGTTTGGGGATGTTGACTTTTTCCCTATTGATTTGATATTTTTTTCATCTACCTGAATAGGTACCATCCAGAGGTGGGTTCCTACCGGTTCTAACCAGTTCTTTAGAACCGTTAGTAACTCGGCGATGATGTCACGGAGCCAGTTCCGTCGGTGTCTCCGTGGGTGCCGCCATCCTGGATTTTGCTTCTGCGCATGTGCAGAAGCTATTCTTTTGATTGCTATGCACACGGCGCGACCCTGAGCGAACCGGCAGCAAAAGGATCCAGAACCCACCCCTGGTACCATCTTTTTCTCTCTCCCTCTTTCATACACACACACAAACACACTCTATAGTTAGTGTTCGTGTTATATATATATATATGTATGTATGTATGTATGTATGTATGTATGTATGTATGTATGTATGTATGTATGTATGTATGTATGTATGTATGTATGTATGTATGTATGTATGTATGTATACACTACACACACACACACACACACACACACACACACACACACGTGTATGTATTCATAACCCTACTCATCCTTTTGGGTGGTACATGTCTTCCTCAATCTCAGGTCCTCTACCAGAGGCCTGAAAATTTGAGGGTTCTGCACAGGATCTTAGCTGCTTCTACACTGCACTGTTCTTGACAGAAACCTCTGATGTTGTTCCTGGGAGTTGTTGGAGACACAGCCCCAAGTGCTCCTATCACTACTGTGACTGCTTTGACCTTTACTTTTCTGTAGTTCCTTCTTCAGGCCCTCGTACTTCTTGAGCTTCTCCTGATGTTGTTTCTACTTGGCACTGTTAAATCTATTACTACCATTATCTTCTGGTCCTTTTCTATTAGCATGATCCTTAGCTGATTGGTTAGTACCTGCCTGCCTTCTGGATCTGGAAATACCTCAGGATTTTAGTCCTGTTATTTTCCAGGATCTTCTTTGTCAGCTCCCATCTGGTGTTGTATGTCTCCCTGTGTATGTCTGCATGTATTTATTTAATCATGGAGTTACAGTATACCTGCCCATGAGGTGAGTAGTATTTTATGTTTCTTACTAATTTTCTATTTTCCTCCCCATTATTTCCAGCCTTGAGGAGGTTAAAACATATTCCTAAATTTCTCATTGGAACTACTTCAAGGAGCTGTAAGAGATAACTTCAAAGTGTTCTGGAAAGACTGCAGGGTGCATTTGAGGGTTGAAGCCATTTTCTCATTGTTTCGAATGATGAAAGCAGAATGTTATGATCTGGCTGAATGCGTACTCTCCTTCTTTAGAAAAAAAGAGACTTCAAACATTGTACTGAATATTTAAAATGACATGATATGACTAAATTGCATACTGTCACAAAATCTGACCTTTAGAAAAATATGCCCTATTCCAGTTAACAGATTTATAAATATGTATTCACAAGGATAATGAAAGAGGCTGAACTAATTTCTTTTGGTAGGATAGAAACGCCACTTTGAAAAAGCCACAAATCTGAACATTTCTTTAAAAAACATGGACACAGAAGTGATTTTAAATTCAGAGAACACAAACCTTCTAAGCTTCTAAAAGTGGCACCTGTCATGGCTCGATCTACTTGTTTTTTCAAGGTCAACTCTTCAGCATGCATTTTTTCTTAGCACTTGTTGTATTGCTGTTTCTTAGAAGAGTGTCAGTAAAATGGGACCACTGACACCTGAATTTTCTTAAACAAATCACGTCTACCTGTCCATATAATCAAAATGCCTGAAGTGTGAATATTTTGAAAGTATTCACATCTTACTAAAGAGATTATCTGTACAGCTTGCTAGGAAAGGATTTCAGTTTTTCGTTCCCAGCAGAACCATGGTGGCATGATTGCTAACAGGAATGAATTCAGGCTTGTGTTTATTTCTTTCCCCAAAGAAAATTCAACTTTTCCTCTCAAATTTATGAAATAGTTCTTGGGTTTTTTCCCTTTCTTTTTACTCTTAATAAAATAAAATAAACATCTGGATGTAACTTCACCACAGCTGCTACAAGCAGATAGAAAAAAATGCATTTACAAATCATCTTATCTTGATTATCTATATTATAAGCATAACCAACATATAAAAAAATGGGGAGTAAAATAAAGTACAATTTGGGGAATAAAAGAATTCAAAGAATCTCCCAGGATAAACTTTTTATAATAAATGGATAAAGTCATAAAATAATTATTAGTTCTCCTACAGACATCAGAAATCCATCACTTACTAATAATTAGCCCACTTATAAAAATAACCCAAACCCACAACTTTTTACAATTTTTTCTTTACCCAAGACATTTCACTATTAGTAAATTCACGTTTTAATATTTCAGTTTTAATCAAAATCAGAAGGAAAATCTGAATCTGAAAAAATAATGATATTTATAGAAATTAAAGAGAGGACTATAATATCATTATACTATATGTTTACTTTTGCAGCTAGACAACCCATGATCTCTTCAGTCATCATTTCAGAGATATTTCTTTACTTAAACAGAAACAGAAAGAAGAGGGAATGGAGGTGACTTCCAATTTCCTGTTGACTTTTCCATTGAGTTTCCTTGGAAATCTGGGAGTGTTAAAAATCCTTCCTTCCTTCCTTCCTTCCTTCCTTCCTTCCTTCCTTCCTTCCTTCCTTCCTTCCTTCCTTCCTTCCTTCCTTCCTTCCTTCCTTCCTTCTTCCTTCCTTCCTTCCTTCCTTCCTTCCTTCCTTCCTTCCTTCCTTCCTTCCTTCCTTCCTTCCTTCCTTCCTTCCTTCCTTCCTTCCTTCCCTCTCTCCCTCCCTCCCTCCCTCCCTCCCTCCCTCCCTTCCCATAACTCATTTTGATGCTTGGGACCATTGCCATGCATTGCATATTCTGTTTCCATGTTGTCATTTTTGGTGAATAGTTTGTAAATACACATTTTGGTCCCACCAAAATGAATAACCTAGATGGCTTTGGTCCAGAGGTGGGTTCCTCCCGGTTTGGACCGGTTCACCCGAACCTGTAGCAACCTGCTGGTGATGTCACGGTGACATCATGGAGCCGGTTCGGTCGGTGCCAGTCCTTGGATGCCGCCATATTTTTGGGGAATTTTTTTTTCTGAAAAAAAAATCGGGGGGGCGATTTTTTCTTCTTCTGCGCATGCGCAGAAGCTGGGTTTTCGGCAGGGGGGGGACGCTGCCCGACTGCTCCCTCCCTAAGCAACCTCAGAAGTTTTCAAGCTCATCTGGAGAGGTGTTTTTTTAAAAGAAAACCCAAAAAAAGCCGCAAGATCCAGAGCTGACAGTCTCCGATAAGATGCGCATCTTGTGGCCCGCTCCGCCCCATCCCCTGCCCCACCTGCCACCCCCAAATTGCACCCCACTGCAAGCGTCTCTCAGCCATTGTGTGCAGGGAAAAACCTTGCATAGTAAATAAAAACTCGTGAGTGTGAGGCAATTAGCAACTTCTTGTACTTGCGAGAAGTTTTTCTTTACTGTGCAAGGGCTGGAAGTTGCTCCAAGGCTCCGAGGATCCGAGGAGCAAAATTTCTACCCCCTGAATCCCAGGCCCGCAGCGAGGGATGAGGTGGTCATGTCAACAGCTCAGTCTCCTGCCGTGTTTAAGCAGAGCTCCGGCGGAACTTGAATCTGCATTGCAGGAAGACTCCGCTCTTGGGGTGCGCGCACTCTAGGCTTCCTCTGGAGACACTCCCCAACCTTCCTACAATTGCCGGGGACATCTTTCTTGGTCTGCCGGTGCCCCTTCGCCTCTTCCCATGCCCAGGTGGGGGAAAAACACCTCAGGGCGCCCTGATCCATCTTCCCCAACCGGGATGCTCCGCTGCTCCCCAAGCGGCAGCGCTCTCAGAGGATGATGTTTTGCCCAGCCTGGAAGTTGCTTCCAAAGCGCGGAGAGGCTTTGCTTTTTCTCCTCCCCAGTGAGCAAAAAGCTGGCAGGCCGGCAGGGTCCAGCCCACAAGCCTGTCTGGCCCCGGTGCAGGAGCAGCCCAAGCCAAACAGAGCCAAGGTGACCATATCTGGGCTGCCCAACCCGAGGAACAGGCAAATCAAATGGCGGGCAAGACCACAGGAGGCATAGCTAGAGCCATGGGCAACCGGAGCCACGGGCAGCGGATCAGCTCGCTGCGGGCCTGGGATTTGGGGAGTGGAGGTTTTGCTCCTCGGAGCCTCAGAGCCTTGGAGCAACTCCCAGCCCTTGCACAGTAAAGAAAAACTTCTCATGACTATGAGGCAATTAACAACTTCTTGCACTAGCAAGTTGTTTTTCTTTACTGTGCAAGGGCCTGGAGTTGCTCCAAGGCTCCGAGGCTCCGAGGAGCAAAAATTCTGCCCCCCCAAATCCCAGGCCCACAGCCCCTCAACCCTGCCGGCTAACCAGCTTTTCGCTCACTGGGGAGGAGAAAAAGCGAAGCCTCTCCACGCTTCGGAAGCAACTTCCAGGCTGGGCAAAACATCATCCTCCGAGAGCGCTGCCGCTTGGGGAGAAACCTCCCAGTTGGGGAAAATGGATCAGGGCGCTCTGAGGTGTTTTCCCCCCACCCGGGCACGGGAAGAGGCGAAGGGGCACCGGCAGACCAAGAAAGATGTCCCCGGCAATTGTAGGAAGGTTGGGGGGGGTGTCTCCAGAGGAAGCCTGGAGTGCGCGCACCCCAAGAGCAGAGTCTTCCTGCAATGCAGATTTAAGCCCTGCCGGAGCTCTGCTTGAACACGGCAGGAGACCGAACTGTTAACGTGACCACCTCATCCCAGCCTCGTTCCCTCTGCCAGTCGGTTCAGTCTGAGCCGGTCACTGCCTGGCCCGATGCCAGCCCCCCCTTGCCCGCCATTTAATTTGCTTGTTCCTGGGGTCAGGCAGCCCAGCTATGGTCGGCTCGGCTCTTGGCGGGTGAAGAATCTATGGGTGAAGCGAGCCTCTCTGGGGAGGGCAGTGGGGAGCAGCTGCCCGGGAGGACCTGGCCGCCCTCCCTCACTCTCCAGCCATCGCATGGCCGGGCTTGCCCAAGGATTAGGCGCCCCGAAATGTGCCTGTGTCGCCGGGTCGACCTCAGACCCCACAAGGCAGCGGAAGCCGGAACGCCGCCACAATCTGAGCTCCCTTTGGAGTGGGTTGCAAGCAAGGTGCAAAGCGGCTCCCAAACAGAATGAAGTGGGCATGGCACACCCAGAGCTGCCGCTTCTTTGCAACAGCTGAGGACGGAAGAGGTGCCTCTTCCGTCCTCGGCTGTTGGAATAAGCAGCGGCTTTGGCTGCCGTCGTGCCCGCTTCGTTCTCTGGTCCCTCTCCTTCCCTCTCTCGGCTGCTACTGCTGGGGTGCTGCCAGGGCAAGCGCGGGGTGTGTGTGTGTAGGGGGGGCATGGACCGTTCGGCGCTGAGGTAGAAGCAGCCACGGTGGCGGGGAAAGCAAGGCTTCTTTGCCAGCCTCCCAGCTGGCAAAACATAATTGTTCGCCGGTTCTGTGGGCGTGGCTAGGTGGGGGGCATGTGACTGCGGGCGTGGGCGTGCGTGATGTCAAGTTGGCCATGCCTACTCAGTCACATGACCATCAAACCACACCCACAAAATAAGCCATGCCCACAGAACCGGTAGTAAAAAATTTAGAACCCACCCCTGCTTTGGTCAGTTTAGAACAATATTTTACAACCATGGCAACTTCTGGATACATAGATTTCAGCCAGAATTTCCCAGTAACCCTCTCTGCTATTGACAATTAAACAAAGTGAAAACATTGACTCTGACTCTAAGGGGCAGTGCTCATCTCCGTTTCTTAGCCAAGGGAGCCAGTGTTGTTTCAAGACATTTCCATGGCCATGTGGCCAGCATGACTATACACCAAGGCCCATGAAATGCTGTTACCGTCCCACCAAAGTGGTACCTATTTATCTACTTGCATTTGCATGCTTTCGAACTGCTAGGTGGGCAGGAGCTGGGGCAAGAATGGGAGCTCACCCTGTCATGACATGCTTAGGTCTCAAACTGCTCAGCATCCTTAACCGCATAGCCATTGGTTAAAGGTTAATCGTATTTGAAATTTTAGTACACAGCACTGCAAGGTTTGAGTCTCTCTCTTTTACTGGTTTTACTGTGTTTTTATCTTTGCCAAAATAATACAACTTTTTCAAACAAGGACAGGTATGTCCTATTTATTAATGACTTTATTTCTTCTTTTGATGGGATTTCAGGTAAACTATTGTAACAGCTGGTTGTCTAATTTAGCTAATACACATATTCATAAAGGAAGAAGAGATGGATTATCTAACTCAAGGGTCTCCAACCACCAGGCTGTGGCCTGGTAACGGGCCATGGCCCATTTGGAACCGGGCCACACAAGTGGAAGGTGAGCGCACAAGTATGCAGCTCTGCTTGTGTGAATGGCAAAGCAAGTGTGTGTGAAGCTCCATTTGTGTGAGTGGCATGTGTGCACCCCCAACGCTTGCACAAATAGAGCTGCGCACGCTCGCCTGTCACTTCTGTAGAACCATTGCCTCTCCCCCCACATAGCCGCTGGTCCGCAAATCTGGAAAGGTTGGGGACTGCTGATCTAACTGATTTTCCTGCATATTAGAAAGGGTTAGATTAGCTGGTCACTGGAGTATTTTCCAACTCTACAAGCTTATGATTCTAAATACATTGGAGTCCTTCTTTCTCTCTGAGCTTAGTTGTTTGCTTACAGATGTTTCATTATCCAACTAGGTAACATCATCAATGCTAGTGAGTGTGGTGTTTCCTCACTGATGTTATCTAATTGGCTAACAAAACATCTGCAAGGAAACAAACAAGCTCAGACAGCATTAGGGACTAAACAACTCACCCTGAGTTTTATATATATATATATATGCTCATATGTACTAAATATGTTTGTTGTCTGTATTAAAACTTTTATTGAACTGGAAAAAAAAAGAAAAATTTTCTTTTAAAATTGCTCACTCTGGTGGAATTGAGGAATTTTTTTTGTTTAAAGCTTGCCTATCTGTTTATTCCCCCTATCATCAAAGATACATTGGCAGGCAGTATGAAAGGACTTTGTAAGGGGAAAGAATTTGTCGATACTAAGAATAAAAAGAGAAAATAGGCAAAGCACTTTAATGGCGGCAGTATTAAGGAACTAACTAAACAACACTCATTATCAGTTTGTTTAGTTTATGCTGCTGTGCCTGAATTTTCTTCATCTTCTTTCCCCTAGTTTCCCTTGCTTAAGGATGTTTTAAGATGTTTCTCTTCTTCTTAGGTGATTGCCATAGAATATTCTCTATTCTTTCATGTCTTCCTCACACTGAATACTGTGCTCCCCAAAGGATGATTTTAATACTATTTGCATGTTAAAATAAGTTTTTAAGCATTGATACAACCAGAAAATACACGAAGGTATTTTCTGATTCAGGCAAGAAAGAAAAACGGTGGACCAGGATAATAATCTTCTGTAACAATTACATCTCAATATATAATATATAAATGTAATCCGCTCTAATCTTGATTGAAAAAATACGACTTCTGCAATAGAGTATGTTATGTTCTAACTGTTTCAACTGTGCTGCATGGTTCCAACCAGGTCCAGCGTTTGAGCGGGAAAAAGCTCAAACGCTATTGGCTGGTCTGTCTGACAGCTCCCTATAAAAGGGCAAGCTGTCAGACTGCTCTTTGCTGGTTGCTGATACAAGAGCTGAAATAAAGAGCTGTTTTGGAAGTCTGTCTCCTGTCATCTCTACCCACTATCTAACAGTGGCGACGAGGGCTTGGGCCAGGAGAACTGTGACTAGCTTCTTCAGCACTTTCAACCAGCCAGGCAGACATCTTTCAACTGTGATGCATGGTTCCAACCAGGTCCAGCGTTTGAGCGGGAAAAAGCTCAAACGCTATTGGCTGGTCTGTCTGACAGCTCCCTATAAAAGGGCAAGCTGTCAGACTGCTCTTTGCTGGTTGCTGATACAAGAGCTGAAATAAAGAGCTGTTTTGGAAGTCTGTCTCCTGTCATCTCTACCCACTATCTAACAGTGGCGACGAGGGCTTGGGCCAGGAGAACTGTGACTAGCTTCTTCAGCACTTTCAACCAGCCAGGCAGACATCTT
>QLTV01004097.1:810259-822759 GCA_003457575.1 Thermophis baileyi
GAGTAGTAAATGTCTGGAACACTTTACCTGATCCTGTTGTTAGTTTCTCTAACCCCCATACCTTTTACCTTAAACTGTCTACCGTGGACCTTACACGTTTCTTAAGAGATCCCTAAGGGGGCATGCATAAGTGCACCAGCATGCCCACCGTCCCTGTCCTACTGTACCCATTTGTATGTACTCATTTTATGTGTTTATGGCTATGTTTTGCTTCTTTATATCCATTTATTTGTGCCATTTTTTCATGTGTCCTGTTTCCTTGCACTTGTTGACAAATAAATAAATAAATAAATAAATAAATAATCCCATAAAATTTTGTAAGTTTGATTCCAGGTTAGAAGTCATTTTATGTGTTTATGGCTATGTTTTGCTTCTTTATATCCATTTATTTGTGCCATTTTTTCATGTGTCCTGTTTCCTTGCACTTGTTGACAAATAAATAAATAAATAAATAAATAAATAATCCCATAAAATTTTGTAAGTTTGATTCCAGGTTAGAAGGTTTGATATACAGGGGGCTATTAATGGACTACATGACTATAGTCACTTAAAAAAAAATCTGCATCCCCCCCAGGATCACACAGCAGCTGAGGAGGGTAACAAGTCTGAAATGCTGAATAGTTGTGCTGTTTTTATCTATCCATGCTTACACATAAGTAATTCCAGCATCTTCAGTAAGATTTCTTCACAGCTAAATATGCATAATTTACTTATGTTACTATATTTGCAATTCAGCTTTTTCTAGAAAATTCAAGACAATTTATGTGGTGAGTATGTCTTCATTTATCCTCTTAACAGCAAACCCAGCAGGTGAAGGCGGGCTGACATAGTATAATTGGTCTACTGTTGTCCAATGAGGTCTGTAATTAAGTAGGGACTTGAATTGTATCCAACTTCCTAGCCATCACACCCCACTTTATTTGAAATCACTTTCAGATTTCTTTTTATTTTTTTAAAGGGAAATGATAAAATGATTTAAATAAATCAGGAAATGCATGTATATACTGTATAAGCTTTGTAATGCATACTGAGAATTTGTGTAAACCTACCTATGTTATAAATTTTACTTAACTTTACTTACTTAAAATCTTTAAGAAGGATTTTGTGGTAATTAAACATTGTTAAAAGAATAACTCGGGTTTCTAAATTTCTAAATTATAAATTTAATTATGATTTCATTTAATTAATGTACAATGTTATAAAGTACTTACTGCAAGCACTATTCTTTGTTAGTATTGTTTATTTTATTGGTCTAGATTTAAAAATAAAATAAACTGAAGTTCTGATGAGGCACACATGCTCTAAAACCAAATCATATTGCTCTTTATTTACATTGATACAGTTGAAGAATTTTACAAACAAATTTGAGCTTCCTCAGTAGAATATCCGAGGTATCAGTACAAATATGACTTTGTATGCCAGGACACATGCTTTTTGCTTTAACTGCATCTGTCTTCCATTTGTTTGGTTGTAAATATAAAGATGATCTAAGGTGCTAGATCTGAAGGGAAACCTTTTATCCTTGTCCCTTGAAGATAAGAAAAGTAGATAAAAAATTCCCCATGCCTTTGCAAAGGGACTATAGAAGGTATTTATTGCTGGCTTTCAAATGATGAGATTTTATATCCCTGGAAAGTTAAGTGTGATGTTCCTCACAGCAGTAATTGTTAAGCACCCAAGATTTGTTTATAATCCTAATTATACTTTTCTAGAGGATGATCTTTGATTGATTAAGGCAGTGTTGACCTTCATACTGTTCTTAAAAGCAATTTGTTCTTTGTCATTTTCTGCTCTTTAATAATATTATTTACATGATGGAATTCATAAAGAGAAAAAGGAAGTCCAAGGCTGAAACTGATTGAATTAGTTTTATATATTTATCATATATTGATGAGCCACAGTTTCGCAGTGGTTAGAATGCAGTACTGCAGGGTACTTCTGCTGACTGCCAGCTGCCTGAAATTTGGCAGTTTGAATCTCACCAGGCTCAAGGTTGACGCAGCCTTCCATCCTTCCGAGGTGGATAAAATGAGGACCCAGATTGTTAGGGGCAATATGCTGACTCTGTAAACCGCTTAGAGAGGGCTGTAAAAGCACTATGAAGCGGTATATAAGTCTAAGTGCTATTGCTATATGGCACTCCCTTTCAACATACTGACTCTGGGTAGTGAACAACATTTGAAAAAAAAATGAATTAAAATATATGATTCATCACATATAATGAGCTGAGTATCTTGGTGTGATTCTCAAATTAGCAATAGCAATAGCACTTAGACTTATATACCGCTTCATAGTGCTTTTACAGCCCTCTCTAAGCGGTTTACAGAGTCAGCATATTGCCCCCAACAATCTGGGTCCTCATTTTACCCACTTTGGAAGGATGGAAGACTGAGTCAACCTTGAGCCGGTGAGATTTGAACTGCCGAACTGCAGCTAAGCAGTCAGCTGAAGTAGCCTGCAGTGCTGCACTCTAACCACTGCGCAACCTCGGCGCAGTCTTTTACATCAGGGGTCTCCAATCTCCGGTGTACAACATGCCAGCAACCGGGCCATGCAAACAAGCGAAGCCCCATCCATGGGATGCAGGCAGCATGCTAAACCATGCCCTCTCTGGTCTGCTGAAAAACCTTTCTCCAGGGAATTGGTCCCTGAGGCCGATTAGGTGCCGCTGTTTTACATAACAGGACTGAATGAAAGGAAAAGTAGAAAGCTTTCTTTTCTTGCTCATATTTTAAAGGATTCCCCTTACTTATGTTGATTTCTCACATTTAAAATTAAACTACTTACATACCCTTAGAAATCAGAATTAAAGCAACAAATACAAAGAGGATACATATTTTAAGTAGACTTGTCAACACTTTTAGAAGAATATAACTCTTTTATGTGGGATAGGAATGTTTCTAAGCCTCTAGGGAATGTGAAATAAATATTTATAATTATATAAGAAGTGTTTATTTCCTTACAGTACAGTAAAGACATAATGATGACAAGTACAGTTATAGGTTCAGAGCTTCAGATTTTAGATAAGTTCATACTACTGATACCAATAATACATTTATAAATTGAATTGATTTGGGGGAATTGTTATACAACAGTATTTAAACAGCTTTCCACTATTTTACTACCTAAACTAAATCACTATTATTTGAAACAGGCTTAATAAGACCATGATTCAACAATAAACATTCAGAGTCATCATCATTTTAGCCATTGTCTATCCACTGCAGGATGAAGGCCTCTTCCTCATGTTTCCAACATTCAGAGTAGAGTTGCCAATTCATATTTATAGATTTTACTCCAGGGGATGGCGGGTGGAGAGATCTATTTTATGTGGACTAAAGTAGTGCTTTGTTGGAGTATAAAACTTCTCAAGAATATGAATCAAACATTGGTTGTAGGGACTCCATTTTAATTTTATATGTACTGGAAAGAAATCATCTTTCTTTTCAAGTCTCTGTCTGAATTTGGGAAATGATGATCTCTTAGCTTTCTTTGGGATTCAAATCATGTGCCTTAATCGAACAAGGCTCCACATAAAAGTAGATTCTTTTGGCAGTGCCATGGTGATTAACAGGATGAAATATAAAGTATAAAAATATTAAATATAAAATACATAAAATTGTATATGTATATAAATAATCACATAATGTATAAAATAATAGGCCACAAACTGAAAAAATTGTAAATAGGATTGATACCGATATCAGACTTCTGTAAAATTGGAAATGAGATTTTAAAGTTAAAAAAGCTGAATAAAAATTATAAAAAAAAAGTTGGAATTTTTTTAAAAAAATAATTAAAAAAAAATATATATAAAATTATTGTCTGCTCCGAATGAAATCTGAATTGGCAATAAATGACTCATCACACGCTGTAATCCTACTTGGGCCAGAAGAACTGATATATCATGGTGATTTTGAAAAGTAGGTTTTTTGATAGAACAATTAATCAGTGAAACAACTTGCCTCCAGAAGTTGTGAATGCTCCAACACTGAAAGTTTTTAAGGAGATATTGGATAACCATTTATCTGAAGTGGTGTAGGGTTTCCTGCCTAAGCAGGGGGTTGGACTAGAAGATCTCCAAGGTCCCTTCCAACTCTGTTATTCTGTTCTGATGATCAAGTAGGATCTGCAATCTAGTGCCAATTAATGTTTTGGACTTCAATTCTATAATGTTTTATCAATATTTATGCTGATTATAATTTAAAGGATGGGTGTACCATGTTTCTATCCTTTCAAGATAGATACCAAAACCATTCTTAACTGATGCTTGCTAAGGAAAAGGAAACCGTTAAAAAAGGATGTTTTACTCTACCTTGCTGATATGATCCAAGTCAGAAAAACATACTCACACTGCTCTTGATAAAAGAGCAAAACAGATTTTAAAGGAATGCATATAGAAATCCATCAAAAAAAATTGAGGGAGAGTTGGATAGCATCTGGGGAAAAATCGTAATAATTGTGTCCAATCTAAGCCAGATCCTGGTGTGTAATATATTAATGAATTATGCCAATATAAACAAATGTTTATTATATGTCATGACATATAATTGATGTGATCCAACCAGGTATATACAGGATTAGGCAAATGTTTCTATCATTTTAGTCTCATTCTCTGGACTGAAGTCAGTGTAAAAAAACCTCATATGTTAAAATTCTAATGATAAAGGATGTGCAATGGCCACCTTTGTGTTTTTCCCCCTATTCAGTTTCCATCAGAAATCCAGGTCTTTATTAGTGATTTTGACAGGTCCAGACTTGTTTTATATTGTGTCCTGAGTAGCAATGCTTTTTTGCTTTGAAAATCATCTCAGCTGTTCCATAGACTGCTGCCTGGTAAATTGATAGTTGAATTTAGCCAAATGTCATCTGAATGAACACTGCACATTTTGAAACCAAGGCTTTGTATTGCTCTGCAAAGTGAAAAGCTGGTAATGAACAGTTGCATTATTAAAAACAACAAGGGAACTCCTGGGACTTTAAAACAAACTTCTCTAATTACCACAATTTAAATGTGCAGCATTAATACCCAACAAACCTATTATAAATAAAAGCTTAAAAGCTTTTAAGCAGGAAAAGAATTAGGCTCTTGAATTCCATTAGTGACATCTGATATTGGAAGACATTAAGAAAGTGAAACAGCATCGTGCTTGCTTACTTAGTTAATTCCATTTATGCTAAAGTGTATCAATTCCACCAGCTGCTGTTCTAAAGCAACCAGGGCTTGAGGTCTAGCTTTCTGAATGCAGGGATATGAAAAGAAAAACAAAACAGCCAGTGACATATGCACTCATTCATCTAAAATCTTTGCGCTCCTCATCGAAGCAGAAAGAACTATACTAGTGAACTGATCTTTGTACCGTACAAGTGCCCCTGGAAGCAAGCAAGGGAAGATACATAGAATTTAATACAGAAGCTGAAGTAGCGGTGAATTATCTATATGTATAAAAGCGAAAACCACTCACGCATTAATCACGAAATCTCCAGAACCGTAAAGCCTACAAACTTGGAATTTGCCACATATGTTCCTCTTGGCTTCTAGGTGCTCACTAAGAAAGGATTTTTCAAATTGACTATTGCAGCATGAGTATTTCTTATATTAATACTAACAAGCTCTGATGCTAAGGAGTTCTACTCTCCCCTCCCCTCCCCACCTGAAAAGAAATCTGATCCAAATGCAAAACACAAGCAGAGGAGTTTCAGTTTCGCTTTTGCTTTCACAGCAGCAAGCATCTTTACTACAGAACAGTTGAGCTAACCCACGCACAGACTCCTTCCTGTCTCCTTCTTGCTCACACAGCAAATACTGTTTGAGTTTCCAAACACCCCTCAACTCTCACACACACTAACAGGACGCTAGCCAGATGAATACCAATGGATGCTGCTAGGCAGACAGATTTTTTTTTCTTATTTTCCTCCTCAGTTCAGACGACTCTGTTCCTTCTACTGTAACACCAGTTAAAGGGAAAAGAGGCAAAAAACGAAGGAATATATTTAATAGAGTCAATTCACCTGACAGCCTGGTCATCCTCCAGCCAGAGAGCAAAACCAGGAATGTTGTTTACAGGGAGGTCCTGAGAAATTCATCTGAGGGACAAATTTAAATGTCTTCATCTGTAACAGAAACTTAGCTTACCATCTCTAATGAAATAATACAGTCCCTTTTTTAACTACTCATTAATTTTCAAGCTGTAAGTGTCAATTTATCAAGCCCCATCACATAGTTTCATAGCGAAGCACGGGTATCAGCTAGTTCTATATATATATTTCTTCCAAAATTTCAAAGGCATGGAGGATAGTGGACTGACAAATATAGAATAGAGTGACAGAATAACAGAGTTGGAAGGGACCTTGGAGGTTTTTTAGTTCAAACTGCTGCTCAGGCAGGAAACCTTACACCAATTCAAACAAATGGTTGTCAAATCTCTTCTTAAAAACCTTCAGTGTTGGAGCACCCATAACTTTTGGGGGCATGTCATTCCACTGATTAATTGTTGTAACTGTCATGAAATTTCTCCTTAGTTCTAGGTTGGCTCTCTCCTTAATTAGTTTCCGTCCATTGCTTCTTGTCCTGCCTTCAGGGGCTTTGGAGAATAGATTGATCTTCCTCTTCTTTGTGGCAGCTCCTTAGATATTGGAAAACTGCTAGTCCTTCTTTTCATTGAACTAGTCATACCCAATATCATTCTTTATATGTTTTGCAGACTTGTTGAATGCAAAGGCAATTTGTTTACTGTTTTGCATCATTCTGATCATTTGACCTAAGTGCTGCTTTGAATTTGGATCATAACATTTGCCCTATTTTGAGAAAGTAGAGTATGATTGTACCTTGAGAAAACATAGGGGAATCCACTTTAGACCTGTCAGAGGGACTTCTGAATACCAAGGTTAGATTTCCTTCAACAAATAGTAGCCCTGACTGGATGTAAATATTGATAGAACTGCTGCACAAATGTATGAAATGGTTAAAGTGTTAGACAGGGACTGAGGATACCATGATGTAAATCTCCTCTGAATAATGGTGCCCATTGCATTGTTGACTTGAGGAGGGGGAATAAAACAAAGTCAAGATGATAGTTACAACCACACAATTAAAGCCCTAGTTAAAAACAAAGGAGCAACGTTAGATTATGTGAATTTTAAAAATCTCTCTTCCTTACCCCCATGAATTCTTCTAGTTCACTGACTGCTTTTAGGCTAGATACTATCTCTCAGCCCAGAGAGGAGTGGGCTAGGAACAAGGACATTCAGATTCTGTTCATCCCTTGGCACTGTTAGAAGAAATATCCATCTGGTTGAGTTCCAAGCTGGGAGAAAGACACTGGAAACATGGAGACTGATTGGAAAGATGGTTTAATGATGAACAGGGTTTATGGTTCTGGTGCAGCTGACAAAATGGAGTTGAGAGTAGGGGGGGTTATACTTTCTTTGGGCTTTGTATTTGAGCTTCCTGTTCCTGTGCAAGAACATGTCCTTTAATATTCTAGTGGCTGTCAGATTCCTATGGAGTCATGTAGGGGTTATGTAGGGGTCATAGCTGGCTCTATAGGCAAAAGAGGAAATGCAAATCCTAGGTGCTTGTCTGAGCAAATCTGGTCAATCTCTGACTTATTTTTTTATCTGAGCTCCCAGGTGAAGTTTGGACTGCTCTGGGGATCATGCAATCAAGGGGCTTGTGTTCTGAAAAGGTGTTGGGCAATTCCTATTGTGCCTAATGACTTTTGTTCTGTGTTGGATCTTGGGTGAGGGGCTGCTTCTAATCCTACCATTGTGCCTTTGTTTCAAAATATCCTGTCTTGAATGGATTACCAAATCTGCATTTCTAAAAGTTGGCCTCCTCAGTTTCTGCTTGGGACAGGGAAACTGGGGCTGGTTTCTGAATAGGCTGGCCCAATCTTTCTTAATGGGCACAAAATATCTGCTGAGAAGAAAGACTGCTTCCTGCCTCTAAAAAACCATGTTTCTCAATTTCTCATTTAGGGAAATATAATATTCTGCCTTTGTTAAATATTCCTCAGAATATTTCATTCCTCTAAGCGGGGAGGGGGGGGAGAGGGACTTCCCACAGCACAAAAGATAGCTGGATGCCTTGGGCTGGTCCATCCCTGTCAGCCCTAATCTAGGACAAGCCTGCTGATAAACACTCACCTGCAGCACACATAGCTTCTCTGTAAGAAGGAAGGTGAGTGCAGTCCAACGAGAAGCAGATCCTGCAACCATGAAGGACAAACTCTAAGAAAAACACAACAGCACAATTTCTTAATCTACCTTACAGTTAGTATTGATAGAAGAGATTATTTGTAGCCCAGGGTTGAAATGAGGGGTCCTTGGTGTTCTCTGAGCTTGGTTGTTTTCTTGCAGATGTTGCACAATGGTGTTACCTAGTTTGGGTAATGAAACGACTGCAAGAAAACAACCAAACTCCGAGAGTACCAAGGACTCCTTACTTACAGTTAGTGTTAGGATAAAATGAAGGAGAGACTTCCCATTTGTGCTGTTTTGTCCTTCCAGAAGAAAAGTAGGACACAGATATAAACAACTAGAGCAACCAATGTCTTTTTAATCTTGTTTGTAAGCAGAGAAGTCAAAAGAAACATTTCATCCAATTTCTCCAAGGGCTAAATTAGTGCCAAAATTTAACTCTCAAACGTACTGTATGAAGAAAAGAAAAAAACAAAACCCTGAAAGAAAGAACCCTAGGATAAACACAGAATGCACATTCATTTGTGTTTGTATTCTTTGTGCTAGATAAGTAAACGAAATCTGCAGTGGGCAGAACTAGAAAAGTCTATATTCCTGGATTTTGTATTTTAACTATTGTCCCAATTTAATTATCTACTAGGCTGGTATAGCTATCTATTGATTGTTACACACAATGATTTTGTACTGTTTGTTTTAGTGCCTATTTTCATACTCTGTGGGTTAAATTAGCTCCTTAGAGATCACCTTTACTTCCTTAAGGCATGGCTTTATTTATGCTTTTTTAAAATTTCTAGCTGATTAATTTTCATTAATTTTTTTAGATTCCTTTTTCAGTTGGTAATGAAATAATGAGTGATTCGATCAGCAAAACTGCCAAATACATTCAGATCTATACAGTTGTTCCCCATTTATTTATTTAAGCTTACATTTTGCCTTTCTTTTTATACCACAGTCCAAGTGGTTTATAACAATATCCAACATAAAAGAGAAAAATAATACACTTAAAATCAAGCCAAAATTAAAACCAATGTAACTAAAATCAGAATTAAGTCAGTTAAGAATTAAAAGCTTGGTGAAAGGAGAGGTGTTTTGGTGGGACGTAATATATATTCCTGCATAATTTATCTTAAGTTTATCTTAATAAATTATCTGAATACAATTAAACTCTGTTCTGATAATTGAGCAAAAAGTAAGTCTCCCAAGTTATTTACTTAGGAGTAACATGGTGAACATATTTAGAAAACAGATAAATCTAAGGGCATGGTATGGAGGGATTTTTTTTTTTAAAGAGAGAGAAATTCAACAACAAAAATCTAAGAAGCAATTTTTTCTCTTTAGATATACTGTATTTTGGTGTCTCCCAATCCAGCAGATCTCTCTCAAGAAGACATTCAGGAGAAACAGCTGGCAAAAGCTTTCTTAGAGCACTCTGCCAATGAGAAGAGCAGGCCAGGAGACCATGGGAAATGCATGGAAGCCAGTTTGATTTAGTGGTTAAGGCACCAGACTAGAAATCAGGAGACTGAGAGTTCTAGTCCTGCCTTAGACATGAAAGCTAGCTAGGTGATTTTAGGACAGTCACTCTCATTAAACCCTACCCACCTCACAACATTGTTGTTTTGGTGGTGGGGGAATAGGAAGAGGTAGGAATATTAGATATGTTTGCCACCTTGGGTTACTTATATAAATAAAGGTGGGAAAAAATAAATAAAAATTAAAAATGTACTCCCCTGAATATTTGCTCAACTTTCAAAATTACCGGTAAAGTAGTTTTTCTTACTATCTAGGATCTGCTAAATTAAGGTTATGGATGGTTTTACTCTCACGTTTTTAATATTTTCTACTGCAAACCAAATGTCAAAGTAGACTGCCATTTGATGACTGAGGAAAAATATGTAATTGATCCTGCTTTGCTTTCCTACAACTGGGGATGGATTTTTCCATTGATGGCAGCAACTTAAATCTCACTATGGAACATGGACAGTGAATTTATCCAATTCTCCTTTTCTCTGCAAACCTCTATGCCACTTTTAATTTAGGCCGCTATCCTTAGGGATTCACAGTCTTTAAGGAGCAGAATGTAATTAAGAATATGGTACTGAAAGGAGAAGGAGCAATTGGTATGCTTTATATTTTGTATTACTTTTACAGTATATTACAGCCAGTTATGAATGTCTGCTTAAAGAATGTCACTCAGAAAGTATTTTTGCAGGTTTTTTTAACCTGTTTCTTTATTAGCATGTATCTATGTTAATGCATAGATCCTGCGTAAAGTAGGCATTTATATTTTATCTTTAATTGTATGAATATATGAATAGAATATATACCTTAGATGTTAAGTGAATCACTGCAGTTGTTAAGTTAGTAACATGACTGTCAAGTGAATCTGGCTTCCCCATTGACTCTGCTTGTAAGAAGGTCACAAAAGGGGGGTCACATGACCCTGGAACACTGCAACCGTCATAAATATGGGCCAGTTGCTAAGCATCTGAATTTTGTCCATGTGACTCGGGAGATATTGCAATGGTTGTAAGTGTAGAAAATGGTCACAAGTCACTTTTTTCAGTGCCGTTGTAACTTGGAATGGTCACTAAATGAACTGCTTGTAAGTTGAGGACTACCTGTTCCGCTGAAAAATCATTATTCAGTATTTTGCTGTTTGTTCTTTAGTACCTATGCTTAAAGCTTTGAACCTTTCAATGAAAATATGTGCAGAATAGATGATTTATTTTTTTGCATGCTTGAATGATGATTTGGAAACAGTAGCCCAAATTTCGATGGACATGACAGAATGACAAATCATTTTGAAAAAACATTTTGCAGGATCAGTTCATTTCTATTGACTATGTTAGGTTTAATTAATTTGCTTATGTCACCGTTTGTCTAAACTTTTCTCTTCTTCCTCTTCCTCTCATTCTACATCTACAGTAGGGGACACATTACAACATGTATCCTCCTAGAATTCAACCTTCATTATTCTATTTTCTCATTTCCTTTTTTATTCCTTGTTTTTGTTCTTTTCTCTTTCATTTACTTCTTGAAAGTAGAGAGGGTTTTACCAAGGAAAACTATATTAGATTTCTGGCAGAAATCCCCAAAGACAGAAACTAAGTTGCTGTCAGTCTAGGAAAGGTAATGATTTGTGGTGAAGGAATGACAGGAGAATGGGGTCCTTAACTTCTCACTCTTTTTCTGCATGATACTTGAGTTTGATACAAAGAAGAACAGATCTCACTTTTGAAGGGTTGTCAGAAGACAAACTCTCTCTGAAAGACTTCCATGTCCCAGGTCAGTTTTAAAGATATAGATGCAAAAGAAAGAGAAGTAAAGGCTTGATGTTTTTAATGCTAGGACCTGAATAACAGAGGAAGGCCATGGATCACTTGGTTGCAATCATTGCCAAGAAAAGTAGGAAATGAATTGTCATGTGTTGTAGAAAATAGGTAAGAGTTTGATCTTATACATCGATTAGTAACTCTGTAACAGCAATCTACTCCCCCTAGAAATTTCAGGTATAGCAATATATAGAACACTTTGAAGTATGTGCAATTACAAGCCTAGATTATCTGTTCAGGAAAGATCGTAGCTGGAAAACCAGAAATAATTAAAAGAGGCAGTCTTAGGGCTTGTGATATGTTCAGAATTACCAGATGCCTGGCAAAAAGAGTATGTGCCCTCCTTTTGATCGTCATATCCTCCATCTGGCAGCATAGACTTAAAATAAAATTTTGTCTGGATTTTGAGTGTCTTGGGTTCTCGGGGGGGGGGGAGGCTCCTGGTCCTGTCAAATTAGATTCCTTCATTGATGGAACCCATGACATTCACTTCCTGCTAGACCTAATGGGTCAGGTAGATGCATTTAGGGTAAGGCTGTCCCTCAAACAACCTGTCCCATGCTATAGTTACCTGGATTTCACCCTAGATTCCTGAAGATTCCAGCCATTTATTAGCCACTGTTTAAAAACTTATTCCATCCTTTCAGTATTGGTTGTAATATATTTTTGTGCAGGGCTGGTACTTTGCTTCTTGCAGTTTACTTTCATTCTTTTTGTTTAATATCTTTCCTTTCTTCTAGGTTCATTTTCCCCAGAATTTTTCTTTACACTGTCAAATAATGGACCAAATAATAGTTCACATTCAGAATATTTTATTCTTCAGTAATTCTCTATTTCATTACAAACATTCAAATCAATCATGCTTTTATTCATCCTTTTTTCCACATAAATGCATGGAAAGATAAGTTTGAACTATATATTTGAGACAGACTTTTTCAATCATGTTTTTATTCTATTTCCATT
>QLTV01004097.1:834676-851317 GCA_003457575.1 Thermophis baileyi
ACATATAAAGAATGGTTGCTGGAATTGGGTATGTCTAGTTTAATGAAAAGAAGGACTAGGGGTGAACATGATAGCAGTGTTCCAATATTTCAGGGGTTGCCACAAACAAGAGGGAGTCAAGCTATTCTCCAAAGCAGTGGAACAGCTTGCCTCTAGAAGTTGTGAATGCTCCAACACTGGAAGTTTTTAAGAAGAGATTGGATAACCATTTGTCTGAAGTGGTGTAGGGTTTCCTGCCTAAGCAGGGGGTTGGACTAGAAGACCTCCAAGGTCCCTTCCAACTCTTCTATTCTATTCTATTCTATTCTATTCTATTCTATTCTATTCTATTCTATTCTATTCTATTCTATTCTATTCTATTCTATTCTACCAAAAATATGCTTACTGGTGGCACAGGAAGGTCTGTGAAAGTTAGCTCTTAAAATGAGGTTTATCCTGGATACTATTCCATTATAACTAGAATCTTATTGAATCTAGTGTAGTTGAGAGAGCTGTTTTAAGGGAAATGAAAAGAGCATAATCTTCTCATGAACCAAACTCTTTAGAAACTCCTAGAGTTTATTTCTTTGAGAATCAAACAATGTTTTGATTTGATTTTTTTTTCAAGGCTATTTATTGTGCTTCATTAATTCTATCTTTAAGTGGTTTAAAGCACAACATTATAATCAGCATGTCAGAAAACATAAACAACACCATCAATGTCATCCACATATACTGTAGTATCTTTTAAATAATACAATGTTGTTATCAACTGTTCCAAAAAAGAACAAATTGTAATCAAAACTTCTCAAGTGCTAAGTACTAATTGCATTTTATTTTATTATTTGCAAATTCCCTATTCCTTCTTCATCATTTTTATCATAGATTAAGTCCTTCTAGAAAGTCCTGGAACACTTCCAGAATCACTAAAAATAAATAACTAAAAGTGATATGAAGAAAGTTGCAAGAAACTTTAATTTTAAAGGTATCCGTGTTACTTATTTGTCTGTGTTATAAAATGATTCAGTTTACATAAAGAAAATGAAATGGATAATAAAATTATATTGTATCACTATAACATTAAGAACAGAAGACAATGTGCCATGTCTATATTAACTTAAGAAAAGGCTTTGCAAATATCACGTGGGAAGTGGTAGCTACCATTGAAAGGGCTCTGGCTTAAATATCTAACATGCTCCTCAAGTACTAAGAACCAGAGGTGAATAGCAAAGTACTTTTAATTTCTAGAGTTAAGTGAAGGACAGTTATATTATGGAGAAGACATTCTATCTTGCATCCTGAATAGTTAATATGCTTTCATATCTAAAAAAAATCTTCTAAATATTCCATCTGTGGATAGGAAGTTGCTTGGATAGGAAATTGCACATCTATCCTTTCCCATCATGAAAGAAACTTTGGGGTATGTTGCAAATAGTTTAGAAATACAATGGATTACACTGGAATGTATTAAATATGGTAATTATGGTAAATACTTCTTGGGCACTTTAAATTTCAGGCTAATCTTGTTCAAGGGAAGCATTATGTTATAATGTCAACAATTTCACTGTAATTACAGAATCTATTTTTGGTCCCACACAGGAATTTATTTCATATGTATTTATATTTATAAATTTCCTGGGAGCTCTCATTAATCTGTGAAAAAAAAACCTCTTGTTTGATTTGCTTTTATTTAATATACTGAAAAGTTAGCTATGTTGGGAAGAAAATATACTTTATTATTAGAATAACCCGCCAGCATTTTCATTACAAGGTTTTGTTGTAGCCTAGTGTTACTCCAATCATCGTAGCATATCTTAATTGCTTTATAATTGTGTTTAAATTATTACCAATCAGTTCATTATTGTCTTATTCAACTGGTTAATTAGTTGGAACATTAATCACTTTATAAGGTGCCCGATGCTTGTGAACACAGGATAAGGAGTTGGTGGGATCTGGCAGCATCCAAATGGTACAGAACAGCAGTATGGAATAGCAGGTTAACACCAACATGACTTGAAAGGTTTTGAAGGCCTGCCAGTATAATGAACAAGTCAGGATTCAGAGAAGTAATTGTGACTTTTCATTTCTGCAGCTTAAGTGACTAACAAAAAGTTAATCTATTTCTTCTGCTTGGTTGGGTGGCCTGAAGTATACACCTGTGGCAATGTCATTCTTTTTTTCCCTTTTATATTAAGCTATATGTTTGTTCACAGAAAAAAGTGACAATAAGGTTATCTCATCTCATCTGCATTCAAGGACACTTTCATCCTTGTTTTTATTCATTTCTGTAGATGTAGTGGTCTTTTAGATAAAACGTAACCCCATTTCCTCCTTTGTTAGATCTGTTTCTTTTGAACAGTTTATATCCTTCCATCAGTAAGGGAAACCAATTAACCCTTAAAGGCAAACAGCAACAGAGGTTTTGTTCATTTCAAACATGTATATATCGTTGAATAGGACTACAGAGACAACCTTAAATAAGGAATGAAAGAGTGGCCAAAGAAATGCCATCCCGGAGAAAGAGGAGGCAGAGGCAAACTCAAGGCTACCTTGCTTTGAGTCTGTTTGGTATAAGAAGAGGCAGAGAAAACTCTTTCAAACTTTCAAGATTATTTTATTATGCCCAGCTACAATATAGATTGTGTAGTCTTTGGGGCAGCTGTTTTGTGACCAATCCTACCTGATGGTTGATAACAGCTATATGTCAGCAAGTAGCATTACTATCTGAACTTACAGTATCTGACTCAAATGATAAGCACAAGAGTCAAGGTGATCTTGAAGGAGACTTTACATTTTTTTGAAAAAAGTATGAACTGTGGTTCAATGATATGTCTATGTCTATGTATTTATATTTCATATTTCTAAACTGCCCATCTTTTCAAAGACGGGTTCTGGGTGGTGTACAATATAACCAATAAATAAAACAATGCATATGTCTATATGAAACAATCATAAACCTAATAATTACTATTTGAATGTTTTTGCAGCCTGCTTTCTGTTAGAGATGAATCTTTCAACTTAGGCTATTGTACAACAAATAATAAAATGATTATCATACTACTGAATTGCACCCAAGAGCAACTAGGAGTCAGTGCAGCTCACCCAATAGTGGTGTTACTTGGGTGAACCAAGGAGCACCCAAAGCCACATGTGTCATGCCATTCTGAACTAGTTGCAGCTTTTGGATGATCATCAAGGGCAACTTCAAGAAGACATGTAGAAAAATATTATGCTATTGTTATTGTAGAATGGAGGTAGGGTTTGGTTTTGGTTTTTGTTAACTTATACTGGATTACTGTTTTTTCTTTTAAGCGATTCCCCCCTCCTCTTTTCCCTCCTTTGTAGATTGTCTAATTTAGTGCTCTTTTAAGGATATACATTCTTACTGAGTAACTTACATTGAAATTAATGTGTCTCATTTTTAATTATTATTTATAACATTCAATAACAGTTATATTAAAAATGTATTAACTTGTTCAATATTATTCATAACAATGTTCCCCAGATACCTGCATTAGGATTCTAACATCCTTTGGAATTGAAAAGAAAAGAAAAGAATGAACAAACTTTTTCATGATGCATTTCAAAGTGGTAGTTACAAGATTGCCACTTATGTTAATATTGGTTGATCCTTTGTGTATTTTAAATCTTGTATGTCTAAGATTTACCCAATAAAATTATCATGTTATTTATGAATTACAAAAGCTAAATCATTGGCAGTTTGCAATCAAAATTTGTAGTCCATACATTTTCTTATATTGCTTTGTATCCTTTTGATACAATAATAATAGCCACATAACACCCCAAACTTAACAACTGCCAATAAGAAAGACAAAAAGGTCTGGATAATGGATGTGGCCGTACCTGGAGACAGCAGAATAGAAAAGAAAGAACTGAAGAAAAATCACAAATACAAAAATTTGCAAATATAAGTAGGATGACTGTGGCAAAAAAGGCAAAGATAGTACCAATAGTACTATCCAGGGGTGGGTTCTAACTTACCTTGCTGCCAGTTTGCTTCCTCCCGCGCCTCGTGGCCGCGCCCGTGCTTTGCGCGCACATGCGCAGTGCTGAAAAGTCCAAAAAAATTCCCCCCCCCAAAAAAAAGCCGAAAACAAGATGGTGACGCATGCGCAGTGCCGGAAACTCAGCTTCTGCACATGCTCAGAAGAAAAAAAAACCGGAAATTTTTTTTTAAAAAAAGATGGCGGCGCCCACAGACCGGCACCGACCGAACCGGATCTGTGATGTCACTGTGACGTCACCAGCGGGTCGCTACCGGTTCAGGCGAATGGGTCTGAACTGGGAGGAACCCACCTCTGGTGCAATCCCAAAACATCTGGAGTATCACTTGTTAATACATAGGCATTAACCAGTGGCCATTAACCATTAACCAAAGACCTAGATTGTTGGGGGCAATATGCTGACTCTGTAAACCGCTTAGAGAGGGATGTAAAAGCACTGTGAAGTGGTATATAAGTCTAAGTACTATTGCTATAAACAAAAACCACCATCAGTCAATTGCAATAGGCAGCTTTATTTGGAAAAAAAATGCATTCTTTGATTATACCTTTAATATCATCAAACAACATCTGTCTATCCCAGGTCTTTGAGAAGGACTATGGATGGATAAAAATGTCAAATCCTGTGCAACCAACCATAATAATTATAAGGCCTTGAATGCTGTCATTTAGCTTTTCTACTCCTTTCTGCAAAGGCCTCCTGTTAGAGAAATCATGTGATCGTTTTATGAAAACAAGCTACTTTTTAAACAATTTTTTAATTTATTCTGCTTCACTTGTTTTGATTAATTTGCTGACAACTGCTGGGTGACATCATATAACCTAAGCATATAAAAAAGATAAAACAAACAGATTAGTTTTATTGATCCTTTACTTCAGTCATTTGTGATGCTTAATCATTGTGTCATTCCATACACTTAATCTGCCCATTTTATTTTCAGCAAAGGCTCTCAATAAAAGTTTACTTGCAAGGCCTCCCTGGTTAGTGAGGAGTGCTTGCCAGAAATCCCTTGACACTGGAAGTCATTATATTGGACCATGGAAAGATTGTCAGTGAGACTCTGAAGTCAGAGACAAGTTTCTTCTGTCTTATTGTCCTTATCCAATACACAGCATACATTTGGCAGAATGAAAATTATATAAAATATATCTTCCACTTGATATTGATCAGAATATAAGATCTGTTATTGGTGTCCTCTAGATAGCGGAACAATGCTTTCGGTGGTATGTCTGGGAGTCTTATAGTTTCTAGATGCTTCATTAAAGTCCCTGTTATGGATTCTGAAATTGGTGATCCCATGATTTATTAGTATGTTTGTCCATGAAACTGAAAGTAGGTGGAGGCTGATGAGGTCCATGATTCTGAGTATTTCAATCTTAGTGAATTTGGTTAGGTCAGGAGTATTGTGTAGTACTGCTGCCATGGATTATTTTGCTAGTTCTGTATCTATGGATACAAATAGTGTTGTGATGTCAAACAAAATCACAATTTCATCTTCTATTTTTAGATCTTTGATTTTCTGAAGGCGCTGTAGTGGGAATTGATACAATATTCACTCCTTTTGTGAGATGTCCAAACTCTTTTATAAGTTGTTTAAACTCTGTTTAAACTCCAGCAAAGGAGAGTCCATTATGTCCTAAGGTAGTCTGTTCCAGGGATGGGTTCTTCTTTTCTTCACTGCTGGTTCGCTCAGTGCCGCGCCACACGGGCGGGCGCGCGTGCACTTCGTGCATGCGCAGTGCTTAAAAAAAGCTTCTGCGCATGTGCAGAAGCAAAAAACAAAATGGTGGCGCCTATGGCGCCGCCAAAAGAACCGGTTTGGGGACGTGACAGGCCTGGGTCGCTGCCGGTTCTAGCGACCCAGGCCGCCAAGTTACTACCGGTTCTATAGAACCATTCCAAACCGGGAGGAACCCACCTCTGGTCTGTTCCATTTTTGAATAGTTTTTATCACTATGAATGTTTTTCTGATGTCCAACTGAAATCCGCTTCCTTTTAATTTAAATCCAATTTCTTTTAGTCTTGTTTTCTGGAAGAGCTCTGAACAATTTTGCTTCATCTTCTATATGACAGCCCTTTAGATACTTGAAGACAACCATAATATCTCTTCACAGTCTTCTCTTCTCCAGATTAAATATACTTCATATTGCAACCATTTCTCAGTAGCTTTTTTTCTCTAGGTCTCTTATTATCTTGGTTCTTCTCCACAGCTTGTTAATCTTCTTCCTAAAATGTGGTACCCTGAGCAATGCAGTTCTATTCTAAGTACAATCTAGCCAATGAAGAATAAAGAAAAGTATTGGCATTTTGCTTCTTTTGATCTATCCTACAATTGCATTTTATTTTTTATTTTTGCAGTTGCATCACATTATTGGCTCACAATCAATTTGTGACTGAGCATGTACTATTAATTGTGACAGTAACTTCCCACATTGAACTCAAGACTCATATGATCTAGTCTTGTCCAGTTACAGCCTTGGTAATTTGTATATAAAGTATACCATAATAAATATTTATTACTTATTATATATATAAATCAAATATTTATTGCTATAAATATATTATACTATTATGGTATACTATATATACAAATTCTGCATAGAGAGCTTGGGATATAGCCAATTAAAAAGCATAGAAGAGACATCAGTCTAAAAAATATAATGAAAATTAGGTTTTAAATATATTAAAACAGAATGTACAGTATATCAGGGGTGGGTTCTAACTTACCTCGCCGCTGGTTCGCTTCCTCCTGCGTGGCTGCGCACACATTGTGCGCTGCATAGCTGTGCCATGCGGGCACGCATGCGTGTGCATGCACAGTTACAAAAATTTGCAAAAAAATTCCTCCCCCCAAAAAAGCCGAAAACAAAATGGTAGCGCATGCACAGTGCCGGGGGCTTGGCTTCTGCGCATGCGCAGAAGAAGAAAAAAAGCAAAAAATTCAAAAAAATAATAATTCCCCCCCCAAAAAAATAATTCCAAAAAAAAAAAAAAATGGTGGCATCCACGGACCAGCACCAACAGAACCGGCTCCGTGACGTCACCAGCGGTTTGCTACTGGTTCTATAGAACCGGTGTGAACCGGGAGGAACCCACCTCTGCAGTATATACATAAAAAAAATCAAGAGTCTAAAAGAATTCCCAAAAGGGGCAGGAGGGTTAGAAGGGTGTAAGGGCTAATAAAAGGTTAGTGTGAGTAAGACTATGTCTGTTATATTACAGAGCACTCCAACATAGTGAACAATGTGCTCATTAAGTCTAGTTTATGACACAGTTCATCACCTAATGAATTTTCAGCACTGTTGCACAGAAACTGTCAACATTGTATGTTGTAGCAGAATTGGTATGTGAAAGCAGCAGGGAGGTGTAAAACTGTCCTGGATATTTATGCAGTAATGAGGAGATGAGGCTAGTAGGATTGTCTCTATAGTACAGACCCTGGAGAGGCACATGCTCTGTTGTTTTTGTCTGCCCAGCTTTGTAGGGCCTGTTCTGCCCCAGCGATGAGCCACCAATAATACGCACACACAAACTGCAAAACACTGTTCTTTTACTAATAAATGTCTCCTAATAACTTCCTAGGAGCAACATAATAATTTGAAAACAAAATAAAGGCAGAATAGAGAGTTCCAACTTTCCGCTGGTAAATGTCTAATCTTTAACAGCTGGCCGGAGATACTATGAGATACTATGAGCAGGTCTGACTGTATTTGGCAATACTCCCAGAACTAGAAATGCAGGAAATAAGACCCGTACTGGAACAAGTACACGAGCAGACTGGAGTCACAAAGATCAAGAGTGATATCAAACGTTGTTTCCTGCAACAAGGCTCCACGTGGTCAGGGCTTAAATAGTCTAAGGGTGTGGCCACTTAGCCTGCAGCTCTACTCTCAAGGAGACCTCCTCCTGAGTAGCCATTCTTGTCTTCTAGCAGCCCTGCGTGCCTGAGCATTGAGAAGAAGAGGCTCCTCCTCTTCTTCTTCGGCCCTGATGGGCTCCTCAGGAGGTACAGAAGGCCCTGCTTGACTCTCAGCCTCCTCACTCTCTGACTTGGGTGCCAGGTACACGGGCCGATGATACCTCGCCACAACCGCCTCATCGTCCTCCTTGCTCTCTGACTCGGGCGCCAGGTGCACGGGCCGATGGTACCGTGCCACAACTGCCTCATTGTCCTCAGGATCCATGAGCACCGGCACGGGACGCTGGCGGGCCACAACAGGGCCATTGTCTGTCCATGTAAGGAATCTTGCTGTATTGGTCTTCAAGGACAGCTGAGGGGAGGATGTGACATTGTGAATTACTTATCTTAATAGAATGTGAGAAGAAATGCTATAGTCAAGAACCTTAATGCAATGTTAAACTATACTTCTAAAACATGGAATTTGCGATCTCACGAGGAACTTTGGCTTTATTAAGCTTCACAAGAAAAGATAATTTTTCATAATGGGAAAGAATGTACTTTCCTGATGTTAAGGAATTGATCCAGGCTATGAGTTTATTCTCTATTTTTGAAGTTTTTAAATTTCAAAAAAAAGGCAGTGTGATGCAATATGTCTGCAGTCTGCAGTTAAATATAGTCTAGATTCAATGATATGCTTATAGATTGAACTTTTCTATTAGAGATGTTGCTATAAAGTCAATGCTATCCTTAAGTTATTAATTAAATCTATTACTTAATAACATTTCATTAATTAGGATTTTGGTGAAGTTTAACTTAATCATATAACACAGGGGTGTCAAATTAGATTTCATTGAGGGCCACATCAAGGTTGTGTTTGACCTCAGAGGGCTGAGATAGTGGTGGGGGTGGCCGGGGTGGGCATGGCCATGGTGGGCAAGGCTGGGAGAGTGACTATGGTGGGTGTGACACGGGATTCGTGTCAGGGGCACCTGTGGTGGCCAAGTGCTAAGGCAGGACTTTCCTGAGATCTGCCTCACTCTCATTATAATCTCCTTCCTTCCTTCCTTCCTTCCTTCCTTCCTTCCTTCCTTCCTTCCTTCCTTCCTTCCTTCCTTCCTTCCTTTTCTTCTTTTTCCTTCCCTCTTCATTCTCCTTTCTTCTTCCTTCACCTTTTCCTTATTTTTCCTTCCCATCTTTCCTTCTTTTTCTTTGTCTTTCCTCTTTCCCTTTCTCCTTTCCTGTCCCTTCTTGCATGCTCAAATGCAAAAGGGGAAACATTTCTCCTTTTGTTTTGTTTTTAGTTTGTTTTGATAGCCCTTGTCATGTCCCCATCGGAACCTGAATCTGTGGAGGAAGACGAGCCGTAGTTGGAGCCGAGGGAGACTGAGGGAGTGGCTTCGTTGGCTTTGGAAAAATATGGGGAGGAGGTAGGCCAGGGCCCCTCAGGAATGGGACAGCTTGCTAGCAGGGAGGAACGGGGCCAGGATGACCAACAGATGGAAGGCAGTGGAAATGAGGAGCGAAGGAGCTCAGGTGATGAGCAATAACTACCCCCTCCTGATTCCCGAGCATGGAGAATGGAGAGGAGGCGGGAACAGTGCAGACCAACCCAATGACTCAGGAGGAGAGTGCCCTGCCCCTCTTCACAAGGCACACCTGGGGAGTGAGACTTAAGGAGACGCTGTGGGGATGGCTGTTTGTCAGGAACAAACGCTGAATTCATAGAGTTTTGTGTGCCATTACCAACGTTTGGAATTTCCTGGACTTCTTGCTTTATTTCTTGCTTCCTGGATTAATTGTCTTGTTCCTTTGCTTCTTGAAACAATTGCCTTGTTCCTTTGCTTCCTGAAACAATTGCCTTGTTGCTTTGCTTCCTGGACTCATTGACTTATTCCCTTGCCCCGCTGGATTTCTTACTTTGTAGCCATTGTGCTCACAGCACTTTGCTGGACTACATGCAGCCAGAGGCTGCTGGAAGTGTGTGTGTATGATTGTTTTGCTCTAGGACTTGCCATAATGTGGGAGCGTTTGGGGAAAAGTTGGAGCAATAAAGGGGTGATTTGAACTATCAGCTGACTGTGTTGCCTCTGTGCCTTACCCTGGGTCATCACAGCCCTCTGCCAGTGAAAAAGGAGCCCAGGGGAGGTGCACGTGCCCCCCCCCCTGTGCCCCATTTGCTGCCATGATGGTCTCCTGCAGCCCTCTGCCAGCAAAAATGAAGCCAGGGAAGGCCACACATGGCCCCCCTGCACCCTGTTTTTGCTGGCAGAGGGCTGCAGGAGGCTGTCACAGCCAAAAACAGGGCATGGGGGGGGTGTGGTCCCCCAAGCTCCATTTTCATTGGCAGAGTACCACGGGTTGGTCTTTTGCTGTTTCCAGGCCGGCCCCACAGGCCGGATCTAAGCACCCTGTGGGCCAGATGCGGCCCACGGGCCTTGAGTTTGACACCCCTGATATAACATATTTAGGTTTTCTTATCTACCCTTTTCTGTTGGGGCTGTAGGTTTTTTTTTGTTTTTTTTTTTGTGCTTCGCTTATTTATTTTAAAAAAGTTATTTTCCATTCTCATAAAAACACTAGCAGTTAGGAAAACAATATTGTTAGGATATTACACTAGCAGTTAGGAACCCCCCCCCCAATATTGAAACATAGGAACAACATTTGCTTTTCTTCACTCTTCTGGCATGATGTACGTCCATCTTGGTCTCTCAAAAATGACAAAATTGTTTTCCAAGATTACATCTGCAAACACTTTATTAAATGTATTCGATTTGGCCTTGGAAGCTTAAACTCATTCATGATAATAGCACTCACTTCATTTACTTGTTTGCTGTCTCCTTATCATTTGATACCATCCTTACATTCTCTTCTAGAAACAAACCACCTCTTCCTTTTTCTTCCTTTTACAGAAGGAGGAGGAGAAGAAATGATTTTTTTCTCTTTTAATTTAGTTTTCCTTATAATTCTAAATTCCTATTATGATTTAGATGTTAGCTACTTACTGGTAAATCTCCTACTTGATGATTACTCCCATTTCCCTTTTTTCCAATCTGATAATATGTGACTATATGCTTATTTTCTAGAAATCTCCAAGCTTCTTATGCTCCCCATAGGTTTATGTCCATGGGTTCCAACTTAATATGTATCTTAGCTTATGATCTAGGAGAGAGAATTCCTCTGTCACTTCTTCAACCTTCTGGAAAATGAAACAGTAGGAAGATAACTGGGGTGGGGGGTGGGAATCCTCTCAGTATTACTATATTCTTCCTCCATGAAAGAGATGGTGCAAGAGCAGTTATCTTCATTCCATTTTGGCAGGAAATAGCATACCCCAAGAATAATACATTTATTGTTGCCTTCTGACTGATCTGTATGCTCAGATTTTTCGATATCAATACATATATGCACTCCTTTACATATAATGTCACTTCACTTCCCCACTCCTGTTACTTTTGAATAAGTTGTACCCTTCAATCTTGCATTTCGCTTATGAGTTTCAACCCTTCATATTTCAGTAATGTTTGATAAATCATTTTTGCCCTTTCTGCATTACAAAGCCTAGTTTTTCTTGTTTTCCCCACTCTGCGCATACCCATCAACTATTGCATCAGGCTGCTGAGCAAGGGGAGACAGGAGAAAAAGAGGCATTAGATCACTTCTTGCTGAGAGACCAGCTGCCTTTTGTTCTTTCCAGCCTACATGAATTGTTTCAATGCCATCTGGTCGTGATAAGATCTATATCTTTAAAAAGTTGTGCAATGAGAGATAAATTGGAGAAATGCTAACATACTGAGCCTCAAAACACCAGCAAGGATGAAGTAAGGAATTGGGGGTGAAGAGATTTTTAAAACTATCTGGAGTGGATTTGGGTACTGCTGACAGATGAGCTGCAACTTGCGCTATATCAGTAGGACACCACAGAAGTTTATAATTATAAGTTCATAAGTTCATAATAGGGATGTTTGGAACACCATAGCTATATATTTCTATTTCATATGATTTTTTTAAAAAAATTAAATTACATGGAATTGTGACAAGGGTGAAGGGGAACTGCAAACAGGTTTAAAGGTTCCCCTTGCACATACGTGCTAGTTGTTCCCGACTCTATGGGGCGGTGCTCATCTCCGTTTCTAAGCCGAAGAGCCAGAGCTGTCTGATGATGATTCCATGGTCATGTGACCGGCATGACTAAACGCCGACGGCACACAGAACGCTGTTACCTTCCCACCAAGGTGGTCCCTATTGTTCTACTTGCATTTTTACATGCTTTCGAACTGCTAGGTTGGCAGAAGCTGGGGCAAGTAACGGGAGCTCACTCCATTACGTGGCACTAGGGATTCGAACCGCCGAACTGCCAACCTTTCTGATTGACAAGCTCAGTGTCTTAGCCACTGAGCCACCGCGTCCCCTGCAAACAGGTTTATGTGTAGAATATTTTTTAAGAAATTCTAAAAGAAAACAGAATGAAGCAGTGCCTTGAGCTTACTTTTATTCCCCTTTACCCTCCTCCTACCTCCTTTTCACGCTCTGTATCACCAATTTCTAAGTAAGGCAAGGATTGCCTTATTACTGATACTTGTAAGCCTCTCTGAGAAGCCTCTTTAAATTTATTTTTGATTATCAGAAGTGTTTATGCAGCTGAAATGATTTTATTAAAACAAATTCAGTCCTGGGATTTATACCATCAAATCCAGTTTCTTTCTCCATTGTTATCAGTAAGACAATATGAGAGCTACATATGTATATATTTTCCAGATCAAAGGGCAATTCCTGCTTGCAGCTAATAACTAAACAGAAATCAGGGTTCTTAGAGATCTTTCCATTGGGATCCTAGTTTTTCAGGGCTTCGCCTTGTGACTAATGTGTATTCTTAAGTCAGCAGAAAAAAAATATGCCAACCTAATTTGTGCTGCCTTGATAGCTGAGCTGTAATCTATCTCAGTAGCAGAATAATAGAACAACAGACTAACCTAGTTGGAAGTGTCTTTGGAGGTCTTCTAGTCCAACCCACTGCTCAAGCAGGAAACTCTATGCTAGCAAGGCTTACAAATGGACTGAGACTTTATTGTGGCCAGTGGTTGGAAGATTCCCCTGGTTTCATTTTACCTCCCTTCCAGGGTTTCCAGCTGGCAGAGAAGAACACCAGAAATCTCTTGCAGGCTTGCAGGGATGGAAATACTTGGAATGGTGTATTTAGCTGGCTTTCATGTTGTCCAGGAGCAACGTCCAATGAGTGACTGGTCACTTGTCACTCATTTTTTTCTGAATTTGGATTACTGGTCTATTGCATCCATGTATGGTCCATTTGACAGGTCAGTTGGGGGTGCAGTGGGAGTGGAGAGGATTATCTAGGATACCTTTGAACAGAGACTTACCAGTCTTTCAGGGGTCTGGTTAAATCTTCTTTAAGCTACACAAGGAAACTGGAAGAAGTTTTAAATTCCATTTCAGTCTCCAAACATCAACAATTGTTCGGAGAAGGGTAGTGCTGGCAATGAATGGCTACAACTGGCAGCACCTTGAAATATCCCACAAAGTACATAAACTAGCACTACTCCCTTCTTGTGTAATAAAAATGATAGAAAGGATGATTGTGCAAAACGTTTTAGCAGCAGAAGCAACTGAAAACCTTCAAGGTACTCATCCATAGCAGAACCAATAATGTATCTCTATCCCAGTTTAAACCAATGGCAACCCTTTCATTATTGCAACAGACAGGCCTATGGGTCTACTGAAGGACCACTAAATTGGTGTTTGATAATGGACTAGTGGTTTTCCAGAAGACTGGTTTACCTAGGAACATAAGGAGCTTGTGTTGGTCTGGAAATTTGTGAAGTGTGAGTCAGGCATTAAACAAGTAGATACTGTATATCTATGAAAACCAGGTGTCTAGTTTCATACGCAGTTCAAATTAAAATAGAAGTAGTAGACGGGAAGGGAATTCCCATAGCAGTCTCAGTTGGCCACCTGGAACTCAGAAGACACAATCCCTTGAGTACATCATCAGCAGATTGTAATACATTATAAATCATTCATGCACCAAAACTTGTGCTGCTATTTTAAACGTAGAAGTGTTAAGGACAAACTTAGGCTGACTCCACAGAGGGCTGAAGATAAGACAAAGGTTGTGTCATGAGAACAAGTATTCTCAAAGCCAGTGAGACCTATTTGCCTGCAGTCAGCAGAATGGGAGAATAATCCTTGTCTTTGAACAATTTGAAGCCTACCATCCTAAGTATTCATCAACCCATTGGAGAAGGCTTTGCTTCTAGACCTGGTAAAACGTTGTGGTATTACCAGGTAAGCCCTAGCCATATGAAAGGAATTAACAAATAGAAAGCAACAGCTGCAAAATAAAGTTAATAGATTGTTGATTTCTTAGGCCTCTAGTTTCAACTTCAGGAGCCAAAATGTAGCTAGGATATAGCAACATACCAAAATGACAGAAAGGTTATGGATACAAGAACAAATTATAGTATCAAGAAACAATCCTTCTTGCATAAATGATTCAACTTTGGGAAAGTACTTCCTGATGGCTAGGAGAGATAAATGATCAAAAATAGGCTTGTTTAGGTAAAATGGCCAAGTCAACTATGACACTGCTTAGATTATTTCCAGGTTTAGATCTGTTGTTCAGCCCATTTCTGACTAATAAAAAAAAAATCCATCACTGGCAATCACGGCAATCACAATTGAGCGCTTAAAAGGAAATCTTATCTAAGAGGTCAATTTTTCTCTCTGAATTACTTGCTAAAGAATGTGTTATTCATTCCCAGTTTCAGTACAATGGCAACTTATGCAGAAAGTTCTAGAAGAAATATCAATTTCAGATGCAACTGCTGATACTTGGAAGTTAATCTCTGAAGACCTGCTGGCTTTGAATTACCCCAAGATTATTATCCATTGTGCCAAAAAATAAAAAAGTATAGTAAATCTATAAAGGTCTTTTAAGGGAATCAAAGAACTGGCTTTGTTACATGCTGAAAAAGGTCACTGAATCAGACAAAGAAAAAAGAAGGTAGTTACTGTCTACATGAAAAAAAGGAGGAAGAGAGAATGTCTATTTCTATTGATTGATATTGTATCAATGAACTCAATTGTACTTGACCTACTATGCATTTAATTGTAAAATTATGTGGTTGCTTCCTACTGAGCTTTGTTGAAATTCCAAATTTGTTTCTTCAAAGGGAATAGTTTGTAACATGAGGAAGGATAGGAAATAAGTAGAGACATTTATTCGGTATTTGTACCAACTTTATGTGCTCATTTGTATAACTTCTGCAGAGATTTATGAAAAATTAAATCACTTTGGATTCACTACCTTTTCTTCTTTATAATTTGTGAAGCAGAACTTGTTCTTTTTTTCTAAGATGGTCTAAGCTCAGTTAATTAAAAGTTTGCATTATTGAAACCAAATTGCAGTAATAATGATTCCTCCAAAGAGAACTTTATTTTAACAGGCTCCAGTCCTTTTATAATGAAAAGAGCCCTGATGAATTGTATCAGATGCCTATCTATTCCTGAGTTTTCTTCCCACAATGACCAACTAGAAGCTATTGTGGAGATGAAATTTAGGACGTCACCTCTATTAAATCATCATGCTTGCATTCTCTGGCAATAGGAATTGTGAAATACATTGCTTTTGAGATTGGAAGTAATATATTGCCTTCATGGCCAGTAGCCTTTGATAGCTTTATCCTCCATAATATGTGTCTATTATTTGGTGACTGAAATATGAATTCCATATTTTAATTAGGTGTTATGAGGAAAAAAAATACTTCTTTCTACATTTAATGACTTTACCACTTAGTAATCAAGTAAAATCCTTTCTGTGCAAACAAGATATTATTTCTAGCAGTGTTTATAAAATGTGGCACAGATGAATATATAGATATTGGAGACTCAGAGGATTGGGCCATAGTAAATATTCATCACTGAGGATGCCTTTTACAGAAATGTATATTTCTCTCAAGTGCCTTTTATTTCCTCTGAGATGTATCACAATACAATGAAGTTGTGTTTTCATTAAATAGTACATGTCTTTATTTTAGGCATAGCCTCAAGCCACTCCAATTCAGAATCAGAGTTGACTCATGGCAATTGCCTGAACAAATCCCTGTAGTTTTCTTGGCAAAGATTGCAGAGGTGGCTTACCATTGCCTCCTTCCTAGGCCTAAGAGAGAATGACTGGCTGGCTTCATGGCTAAGGCGGGATTAGAACTCAAAAACTCCTGGTTTCTAACTGGCTTTCGATTTAGATGAGGGGGCAGCAAAAAATAGTCTTTGGATATCTTCAATCCTATTTGCTGATGACTAAATTTTTGTGGAAAAGATTAGAATCATGTCCTATAAAATAAGCTATATTTTTTTTATTTTTAAAAATGCCAATATGTTGGTAGATGATGCAAACAATGTGCTAAAATAAGAGACCTGGAAGACAAAAATGATTAAAATCATAGTTTCGGTCAACTTTATTAAATATTGTTAAGACAAAAACTAGATCTCAATTTCTGCTGAAAATTCTCCTCCCTTTTGGGAGGACATTTGTTAAGTATTATTTGGAGTAACAGGTTAAGATGTAGGCTGAAATTCTCCAGCATTTCTGGAGACTGAAAAAAGTGTTATTACATATATTCAGATATACCATACTTTTTCTGATACATTGTAGGACAGATCCATCTTATTTGTGTATTTGAAAGCATTCATAAATATTATGTATTAGTATATATATATATATA
>QLTV01004097.1:873922-886354 GCA_003457575.1 Thermophis baileyi
TATGTATGTATGTATGTATGTATGTATGTATGTATGTATGTATGTATGTATGTATGTATGTATGTATGTATGTATGTATGTATGTATGTATGTATATGTATATGTATATGTATATGTATATGTATATGTATATGTATATGTATATCAGAGGTGGGTTCCTGCCAGTTCGGACCGGTTCTATAGAACTGGTAGCGGGAATGTCCCCCTGCTCGCCGACACGCCCCTGAACTGGCTTTCTCGGCGGCACCTATGCTGGTGCCATTTTTGAGGGCATTTTTGCTGTTTTTTTAGCACTGTGCATGCGCGCGCCCACGTGGCACGCGAGGAAGCGAACTGGCAGCGAGGTAAGTCAGAACCCACCCCTGATGTATATGTATATGTATATATAGTATATGTATGTATATGTGTGTGAATGTATGGGTATGGGTATGGGTATGGGTATGGGTGTGTGTGTGTGTGTGTGTGTGTGTGTGTGTGTGTGTGTGTGTATTCTTTTGAGACCGGGCAACATAATTTCATTTTTAATGTGTGCTGGTGTGTTCACAGTAAAAAATGACAATAAAAGTTATCTCATCTCATCTCATCTCATCTCATCTCATCTCATCTCTCCTGTCCTGTCCTGTCCTGACCTAATAATTAGCAAAGCATTGTTTGCATGGAAATATCCAATTTCCATACAAGGGTTAATTGATCCAGAAATGTTTATTCCATTTTATTGAAATAAAGAATTAATATTCCTGATCTGTGCTTACTGCTGTGCTATAGACTAATGCACAAAAGTTTTTTGCACATTAAAGGCATTAGTTTCTACCTTGTTCAGATGATTACTCTGCTAAAATTTCTTTTTGAGAAAATAACTGCATAAGTTTTTTTCCCCTTTTATCTTGTGCTGCCAGCTCAGCTTTTTCTAACCTTGTGTTCTTCAAACATGTTAGATTTCAATTACCAGCTTGCTTTAAATTCTAGCAGTAAAAGTTAAACACATCTAGAGAGCACTCATTTGACCAAACAATCCTCATATTTCTTGGCTCCATTTAAATAATGGAGATGGCAATAATTATCCTCATTTTTTTAATTAATCAAATCTAATCCTATGTGTGTGTGTGTGTCACTTGTAGGCAAATGGGTACAGAACTTCACCTTGAATTGCTTAGCTTCATCTTCAGAGAGAAACAGGGAAAGAGAGAGAGGAGAGATGTAGACATATAGATGTAGAGATAGAGATAGATAGAGAGACGTCAGTCTGTTTATAAACATTTCCTTCTTCATTCGGGCAACCACATAATAATTTGCTCAGTGGGGTTTGAATTGACTATTGATTTATTTATGAGATTTTTTATCCCACCTTTATTACTTTCTAAATAATCCAAAATGGCAAACATACATTACTCTTTCCTTCTTCTGTTTTCTCCACAATAACAACCCTGTGAGGTGAGTTGGGTTAAGGGAGAATGACTGGCTCAAAGTCACCCAACTGATTTTCATGCCTAAAGTGGGACTAGATCTCAGTCTTCTGGCTTCTAGATCTTCTATGTCATCTGATCTTCTTAATAATCATATTTAGTTGCACTCTCAACAGTTTAATCACAACTAAATTTTTAATCTGTGATTTAAAGCTATTTTGACTCTCTGGCTTTTTAATAAAGTTTAACTCTATTAAAGAACATTGAATTACTACAAATGAGCCAGGTAATAATTGCCTTCTCTAGAGTTATTCATGATTTTTATTAAGTATAATAATATAATGGCTTTAACTATTCTTAAATGGGAGAAAAAGAAACATTACTGTTTGGAAGATTGCTTTATTTTATTTTTCTTATGTTTTTCTCCTTTCTTTAAAATGCATGATTTTACATTACATTATCCTATATTACATGTATCCTACATTACAATAAATTCCATGTATCATACTTTGCAATAAATGAGCATATTTTAGAGGTAGTGGCTTAGTCTTCAAAACTAACATATAATAACCATAAATATTAGTTATGCCTAAATTGCTTTGTCATCAGAGAATTTATGTCTGACCATTGTTTTTAACAAGTGCGACTAAATTAGCTTTCCTGAATTGGAGATTCATTTTAATACATCTTAAATAAATTAAAAATAAAGCTATATAAGTTCTATGGGTCTGAAAAAGATTTTTATTCCTTGTCATGGACTCTACTATGTAATATTTTCTCAGAATATATTTTATATATTATATAGGAGTATACAATAGGAGTGTATTATAGGATATAAGAATATCCTAAGAACATGGGAGCCAGTGCAGATAAATTCATTTGGGTTTTGAGTGGACATGTATACAGCTGAATACCTAGTGTATCAAATATTTGAAAATAGCTTAAGATCATCTAGGAGTCTTCATGATTGGGCAAGGAAAAATTTGGCTATCTCTCCCAAACTCTCACAACTTAGAATGGCTTTTGTATAATGTGTTTGGGAATGGAGGGTGATGGACAAAGCCCCCTTCCCAAATTTTTCCAACTGTCTTGAAAAAAAATCATTCTTAAACAATTAGATGATCAAGAATTGATGTTTTGCTCCATGGTCTAATTTGGATAATCCATTTAAATTTAATTTTAGATTAAAAACTCAATGTACAATAAAGGTGAAAATTATTTTCACTTTGATTCTTTAATGGGCTTAGCTTCCCAAATTCATATGATTGCTAAAATTCATATCCTGTGGCGCTCTACAAGATTAGGAGAGGAAGGGATTAAAAGCAAGACAAATGACTAATAGCTAAATTATTAAGCTACTTTAAACTAATAAGAAAGCTAAAAGCTTAAGAAACCTTTGTCTTTATATTAGGTTTATCAGCCAAGTGCTGTTTTTATTTAAGACAATATACACATACATATCAGGGGTGAAATTCAGCAGGTTCTGACAGGTTCTGGAGAACCGGTAGCGGAAATTTTGAGTAGTTCGGAGAACCGGCAAATACCACCTCTGGCTGGCCGCAGAGTGGGGTGGCAATGGAGATTTTGCAATATCCTTCCCCTGGAGTGGGGCGGGAATGGAGATTTTGCAGTATCCTTCCCCTGCCACGCCCACCAAGCCACGCCCACAGAACCAGTAGGGGAAAATTTTGAATTTCACCCCTGATACATATGTGTTTAGAAATAGTTCTGATGTTCACTTACTTTATGTATGTAAAATACATTAAAGAGTTTTTCAATTACTTAGAAGACTTTAATTTTAAATGTAACTCTCTTAACATTCCAATGTTTTAAAAGAGAAGCACATTATATTAAATAAAAAATAATAATGTAGCAAAACTTTTAAACAGATCATGAAACCTTAACTATACAGTTAAGTATTGATTAATGTTTCAATTACTCTGGTGGTTTTGTTCACCCAAAACATTTCAAATGTTTGCTGTATAATTAAAAAGTAGGTTTACATCTTAAAATATACTTATTTGATTATCATTACTTAACAAAGAAACAAACTAATACATAATGCAGTAATAGGAGCAGAAGTGGGTTCCTGCCGGTTCGGATCGGTTCTATAGAACTGGTAGCGGGAATTTCCCCCCGCTCGCCGAACTGGCAGCGATGGCCGGCTGGACATGCCCCCGAACCGGCTCTCTCGGTGGTGCCATGGGCTCCGCCATCAAGCTCGGTTTTTAGCATTGTGCATGCACGCCCGCACGGTGTGTGAGGAAGTGAACCGGCAACGAGGTAAGCCAGAACCCACCCCTGAATAGGAGATGTTCATATCATATTATGTGCCCCAACAACCACTTTACATCTCCAAAATGTGTTAAAAATGTTGGGTGGCAACTTCATTACCTGAGAATTTCAATAAACATGTGTATATGTATATGTGCAATATTCTTTAAAAATGCATAACAATTTATTTATTAACATGGGGTATTTCAATTTTTTATTCCAGAGTATTTGCAAATAACTTATCTGCCTTTAGGATATCCTTTGATTTTTTTAAATAAAAGAATATTGTAGACTTAGATTCACCCCTATGCCACTATTGGCAATAAATCCAAAATTAAATGCATATGATGACAATCTATCTAGACCAAATGGGTAGTCAAAGAGATATTTTAATTGAAGATGCTATCATTTTTTCAGTTTCAGAAAATTTCCTTGCAAATGGTTTAAAATTCAACTAATTTAAATTATTGATTGGCAATAAGTTATATTGCCAAAGAGCCATGATAGCACAGTGGTTAGAATGCAGTATTACAGGCTAACTCTGCCCACAGTCTGGAGTTTGATCCTGACGGGATCAAGTTTGACTCAGCCTTCTATCCTTCTGAGGTCAGTAAAATGAGGAGCCAGATTGTTGCTGGCAGCATTCTGACTCTGTAAAATGCTTAGAGAGGGCTGTAAAGCACTGTGAAGCGGTATATAAGTCTAAGTGCTATTTTATTGCTACTACTCATGAGAAGAGTGGCTATATAAATTTGATAAACAAACAAACAAACAAATAAATCTAAAATATTTAATATCCCTAATACTCATTACTTCCCTCCCCCCAAGTGTTCATTTGCAGCTTTGAAACTGAGATTATCCTGGAGTGTAAATTTATTTTTGTTTGAGGATCAAAATTATTCCTACCATATTTCAGATAAGCCTTGCTACCATTAATGCAGAAGACTCAATAGAGCTATTGCTGAAAAAAAAAAGAGACCAATTATAATATCAGAAGAGCTACTTTCCAGTTGTGCCCATAATAGGTTTTTTTTAAAGGAAAACTAAATGCATAATTATTTGCATTTCATAAAGAAGTCAAAACATATGCCATTTAAAAAGTTGAAGAATCAGGAAAGTTAAGACTCCTGTCCTATATTCTAAATGTAATTTAACATCATTTTTTCCTATTAAAATATTAATATCTTTAATGATATCAACATAGGAAGAAACTATGTAAAAATCATTTTGGTATATCTGCACCTCAAATTGTTGAGTTGTGGGAATAATGACACGAGACTGACTCAGGAACACTTGTTTAATAGGCAAACTCTCTGTACAACCAGCAACTTGCAGTCTGACAGCTAGCCCTTTTATAGGGAGCTGTCAGATGCTTTAACCAATAGCATTTGAGCATTCTCCTGCTCAAACACTGGAGCTGGGTGAAACCATGTGTAACTGTCAATACACAACACCCCTCCCTTCTAGGATGGAGCATTCCATGTGGCATACGTAATCACGCAGGTAGGCGGGGCATTTAGGAACCCTCCCTGACCTGCGCAGCTCAGTCGACGGTGAGGCAGCAGCCTGTGTGGACAGGTCTGCTGCTGCTCCAAGGCCTGGGCCTGGAAGCTCCTGGAAGCTCCTTGGATATGGGAACCGGTTCGCGGTGCGATCGTTGCTGGACTCTGGTTCTTCAGGCAAGTCTTCCGGCTCCATTGGGCTTGAGTTAGCTAGGGAAGGAGTATAGTTTTGTTCATTTTTAGACATTTGTACAATTTCACGTATTCGGTTTTGAATTTGATTAATATGTCTCCTCCATTGTCTCCCATCGTCAAGCCTAATAACATATGACTTTGGGCCGGTAATTTGTTCTACTATCCCAGGTAGCCATAGGGACCCCTCGGCATAATTCCTTGCGAATACCAGGTCCCCTACGATAAATGAGCTGGTGGTTTGGCCTATTGTATTGCTGTCTTTTGGCGCATATCTTGGGTGCAGCCGGTCCAAAACTGATCTGAGTTTGTGACCCATTAATAGTTCGGCTGGGCTGTGGCCGGTAGCTGCGCACAGAGTGATATGTTAGGATAGGAGAAATTTGTCTACTCTGGCTTGCCAATCTCCAGGGCCTAGCCGTCCTAAGGCCTCCTTTGCTGATCTTACGGATCTTTCAACACGGCCATTCGTAGCAGGGTGAAAAGGCGCGGATAGAGCATGTCGGATTCCTAGTTCCGCTAAGAACCCCTCAAATTGGGTTGCTGTAAACTGTGGCCCGTTATCAGACCCCCAGTACATCGGGAATGTCATGGGTGGCAAATAGGTGCTGGAGGACCTTAATAACTGCCTCGGCAGAAGTGGACCCCATTAAGAATATTTCAATCCATTTGGAATAGGCATCGACTAGGATCATGAATGTCTGGCCATGAAAAGGGCCTGCAAAATCTATGTGCAACCTTGACTAGGGGGATTTAGTTCTTTCCCAGTCCTAAACTGGGGCCCTTGGGGGAGCCGGCCTAGAGTCCTGGCACGGCTTACACCTAGCTACCCATTCCTGGATTTCTACATCCATGTTTGGCCACCAAACATAACTCCTAGCTAGGGCTTTCATCCGGACAATCCCCAGATGGCCCTCATGCAAAGTCCTAAGAATGCCAGCATGCAGGCTGGGCGGAATTACTACTCTGTCGCCCCACAATAGGCAGCCCCCTTGCTCAGACAGTTCATGCTGCTTCAGTATGAAAGGTTTGAATTCAGCTCCCACTGGGTCCTTTGGCCATCCCCTCCACACCCAGTTCAAAATGGTTTTGAATGAGGGATTCCTGGCCGTATGCTTCGCCACTTCGTCAGAAGAGACAAGTCCAGAGTCCCCAATGTCAATGAGCAGCACAGGAGCATCTGGGGAAATGTCGGTCAGTAAGCCAGGCAGCAGGCACCTGCTGAGGGCATCAGCATTGCCCATGACCTTTCCAGAGCGGTGCACTAGTCTATAGGAGTAGGCAGACAGGAAAATGGTCCACCGGGTAAAGTGAGGGGACAGGGCAGCTGGGGTGGGGCGGTCCCCAGCAAGCAACCCCAACAACGGCTTGTGATCAGTCACCAATACAAAATCCCTCCCAAACAGATACTCGTGGAACCTTTTTACCCCAGCCACAGCAGCTAACGCCTCCCTGTCCAGCTGGCTGTAGTTTCTTTCGGCGCTGGACAGTGTCTGGGAGAAATAAGCCACCGGGGCCTCAGTTCCGTTTGGGAGTCTGTGGCTCAAAACAGCCCCCATGCCAAATGGTGACGCGTCGCAAACTAGGACCAGAGGCAAGGTATTTGTTGTGGCCCGCCAGCGTCCCGTGCCAGTGCTCAGGGATCCCGAGGACAATGAGGCGGTTGTGGCACGGTACCATTGGCGTGCACCCGGCGCCCGAGTCAGAGAGTGAGGGGGACTCAGTGCCAGAGGATGACAGCCAACCAGAGCCTTCTGCACCTCCTCAGTGGGAGCTGAGTGACTCAGGAGAAGAGGAGGAGCCTCTGCTTGATGCTAGGGCATGCAGGGCAGTTAGCAGGCAGGAGTGGCTCTGTAGAAGGAGGTCTCCTCGCGAGTAAATCTGCAGGCTGATTGGCCATGCCCTAAGGCTATTTAAGGCTTCAGCACGCTGAAGCCGACTGCTGGAAACAACGTTTTACATTCTTGCTGTTCTTGGGACTTCTACGGCTAGGAAATTCTGGATTCTCCTTTTGTTGAATTTAATTCATCCCGGGCTTTTTGCCAACATCAGTGAGGCACTGATAACAGAGGAACTAATTGGCTGTTTACTTTGGGGGTTTGAATTCTGGCGAGCTTGCTACCGGACTTTTTGGCATGATGGACTTTCTTATAATTTAACGACTTTAACCTCTAGTTACTAAGGAGTTTATTAGTACTAAAGAATCTTATTGACAAACAGTGTGTGTGCGTCATTTTCCATAGGGCGTGCCATGCTAGGACACAACAGTATTGTTGTATTGAATGAGGAAACTGTCAGTAGTAAATAGTCGTTTGATGGCTCGAAAAACTGCGGCTTCCTTCTGGCCCCAAACCCACAGAGTGTTCTTTGCCAAAAGCCTATGCAAAGGGTCGGCAATAGTTGCCTTTCCCTTCAAAAAAATGCTGTAAAAATTCAATAGCCCGAGGAAAGCCTGCAGCTCACTCTGGTTCCTCGGGGTTGGAGCCTCGTGGATGGCACAGAACTTGCTCTCCGTTGGGTGGATGCCCCTGCCATTAATACGATATCCAAGAAATTCGACCTCGGGCACCCCCAGCAGACATTTGCTGCATTTAGCCTTAAGCCCAGCAGCGCACAGTTTTGACAGGATGTCTCTGACTCGGGAGTGGAGCTGTTCCTTGTCATAGGCTGAGATCAGGACATCATCAAAATAGGGCACGACCCCAGGGATGTTCTGCAATAGGCGTTCCATTACACTCTGGAACAACCCCGGGGCCACGCTGACTCCAAATTGCAGCCTGTGACATTTGAACGCCCCCCTGTGAGTCACAATGGTCTGCGCCTCAGCAGTAGCACCATCTACTGGTAGCTGCTGGTACGCCTGCGCTAAGTCGAGTTTGGCGAATAGGCGGCCCGGGCCCAGGGAATATAGAAGATGCTGCACAATCAGCATGGGATAGGCGCAGAGCCTTATTCAGTGTGCACTTGTAATCAGCCAGATTCTCACGGTGCCATCCCCTTTAATGGGGGTCACAATTGGGGTCTCCCACCTAGCGTGGTTGACCGGCTCGAGGATCCCTTGGCGGATCAGCTTATCGAGTTTGAGGTTGATTTTGGGCCTAAGTGCCAAAGGGACCCGTCTAGGCTTCAGCCGGATAGAAGCAACATTAGTGTCCAAATTAAAAGAAATAGGGGTGCCCACATACTTGCCCAGGTCTTTGCTAAAAACGTCCTGGAACTCCTCAAACAGGTTGACGAGCCCTGGGCTGGAGATGGAGTTGATGCCAGTAACCCCTAAACCGAGGGCGTCAAACCAATCCAAGCCCAGGAGGCTAGGAAGGTTGCCGCTGACCACCGTGAGCTGCAGGGGTCCCTCAAAAGTCTTGAATTGGATGTGGAATTCTCCTTGGCTGATGACGGGAATCTGATTCCCTTGGTAGTCAGACAATTTGATGTGGTGTTGTCTGAGGCGGTGTTTCTGTAGACCCGGAATTGCGAGCTTCAGGGCTTGCCATGAGATAATAGTCACCACGGAGCCGGTGTCTACCTCCATTTCGCAGAGAGCCCCTTCGATTGTCACGGTGATGGTCAGTTTCTTCTTGTACGGCAAACTGGCCTGGCCAATGCATGTCTGGTTTGTGTCTGGAGACCTCGTAGCGTCAGCTCCTTGGCGCGGTTTCCAGAATTCCCACCGATTCTGTTTTGACAGTTCGCCGCGTGGCATGTCTGGCGCATGCGCATGGATGGCAGGCAATATGGCATGGCAAACTTTTGCCAAATGGCCTTTCTTCTCGTACCATTTGCAGATTGCGTCCCTGAAACGGCAGGACGCTCTCAGGTGCTGCCCGCCACAGCTTGCACAGTCTGCCTATCTGTCCTCAAGATCGGATGGTCGCCTCCTGTCAGTGAGGCAAACCTCTTCTTTGCTGCTCTCCGAGTCCTCATAGGTGCCATTGTGCACCGAGGCCGGAGGTTTGGCTTCAGCCTTGGAAGCAGCGAACTTATGCAGCGACTCTGCAGCTTTGTTGGATGATTCTGCCGCCCTGGCTTCATCCAGCGCAATTGCCAAAGTAAGATTAGTCCGTGCCAAGAGCCAGCACTGTAGGCGGATGTCTTGGACGCCGCAGATCAGTTGGTCAAGCAAAATGTCGTTCAGATCCCTGAACTTGCAGTGACCAGCGGCTTTGTGGAGGGCGGCAATATATTGATTTATTGCCTCGCCCTCCTGCTGCATCCGTTGCCTGAATTCGTAGTGCCGGACGACCTTAGACGGCGTGGGAGCATAATGAGTCTTGAGGGTCACCTGCAAGACTTGCCACGGTATGGACTGTACTGGGGTTGGGTCTGATAGTGCCTCTGCTGTGTCAAATACATCGTGGCCACAGTGACTTAAAAAGAGAGCTCTTTTTCGGTTATCTGCCAGACCCAACAGATCGTTTGCTTCCAAGAAGCAGTCAAACCGCGTCATACACGTCTCCCACTTTTCTTTCACCGGGTTGAATGGTGCTGGTGGATGGAATGCAGACATGCTTCACACGCCTTCTGTGGTGCTGTCCGAATCCGCCCGGCTAGTTGCTGTGCCTTAGGTCCAATCGTCTTCGTTCTCCAGCTCCCAAGCCCTTGTCGCCACTGTTGAGTTGTGGGAATAATGACAGGAGACCGACTCAGGAACACTTGTTTAATAGGCAAACTCTCTGTACAACAAGCAACTTGCAGTCTGACAGCTAGCTCTTTTATAGGGAGCTGTCAGACGCTTTAACCAATAGCGTTTGAGCATTCTCCCACTCAAACACTGGACCTGGGTGAAACCATGTGTAACTGTCAATACACAACACAAATGCTGTCATTTCTCATCAGTTCAACAGACATTTTAACCATCTGTTTATATTGGGGATTTTTTTTTAAGATAAAAGCAGATGATTAGAGTACACAGATTTGTAATATTTAATAGGATCATAATAATTAAAGAAGCTTTTTAAAGCAATCATCCATATTCATTTTACAAAATATTGAAATCAAAGGCTACTAGTAAAATGTTCCCTGTGTTAACAAAGAACTCCTTCTCCCTGACTATTTCCATGCTTGGAAAGTGAGACTGAAAGTAGCTTTTTTTTTTTTTTTTGGTAAACATCATCTTTGGTTATTTAAAAAGCTCTAGGTCACCAAGGATAATTTGAGAAAATCTAAAATTTTACCTTTTCACTTTATAGGGGAGCTTGTTTCATACTAGTGAACCATATATTTTTCCATGTTGGAAATGGCAGTTAATCAAAGGCAATACACATCTCTACAGTATATAAAGTGAAAAGGATTAAAATAGCTATAACAATCAACTGACCTGTTTTTTTTAAAAAAAATGACATTTGTATAACTGCTAAGAAAACAAATTATATATATTTTAAAAAATAAGTTTTTTTTAAAAAAAATGAAGTGAATTAAAAAGTTCGTCAGTATAGTGTAAAGATCCAGATAAGAAAGCATGCAGAATTATAAGCACAAACTGGATTTTCTAACGGAGAGTAACAGTTAGTGCTGGCATTTGTGCTTTTAATAATGTCAATCATATAAAGCTTTGGAGGTAAAAGATACCAATCTGTCTCCATTTAATTTGTTTTTTAGTATACTACTACTATAGCACGCATAGCTTAAAATGAGCACAGACTCAAGAGAAAATTACAAGGCAGGGCTGAAGAAGGTAATACATTCCGAAGCTTCTAAAGCAGTGGTCACCAACCGGTGGTCCGCAGACCACTGGTGGTCCGCGAGAAAATTTTGGTGGTCCGCAGAGAAATCTTTGCATTTCTCTTGAGGAGCCCGGCTGACGTTTCCCGTGCCGCTTGCACTTCAGTGCTTTGACTCCCAGGGACAGGATGGGGTCCTTCAGGCAGTTAGCTTGACCGCCTGTTAGTGGAGAGAAACACCCGGGGTCAACCCTAGCTTTGCTGTCCATTGCAGCTAGAAATCTCAAATACGGCCGAGAATGAACGTTTCTCTTGTAGCCAGCCCAGACGCTAGATCGGCCCCCTGCAAACTCTCATCTCTCAAGGAACACTCGCTGAAGAGGCGCAGGAAACTTCGGCCAGGCTCCTCGAGAGACGAGAGCATCCCCAATGGACAGCAAAGCTATGATTGACTCTGGCTGCTTCTCTCTGTAGTGCTTCCCGGACGCAGTTTACCGCTCCAAGCCCCAAGCGGCAGGAGATGAAGTCTGCCTTGGTGCCACCAGTTGGCGCAAATATACCGCGGCGAAGGCAGAATGCTGATGCCATGCAAATGCAAGTAGCACTTCGCTCCCGCCCCTTCCAGCCATTGCCACCACCGCTTTTGCCCGCTTGGGTGCCCCCCCCCCCGCAACAGCACCATTACCTCATTACGGCCGGTGAGGGCTGCGCTCCTTTTTGCATGTTGCACCACCTGCAAAGTTGCACATTGCACGTGCCACCCCCTATGGTGGAGATTTCCAGCCTCACCATGGGCCGGTCCCATATTCCAGAGCTGTAGTAGTCACAGGACTGGCCCTTTGATCATTCTGGAGCAGCTCCTCCACCAGGCCAGTGCACCCGAGTGGAGGAGCTGCTCTGGGATGACCAAAGGGCCATTCCTGTAACTACTACAGCTCTGGAATATGGGACTGACTTTCCCACCAACATCAACAACAACAAAGGGGACTTTAATCTGCCGTCCCTCAGCGAATCCTCGGAAGCAGGTCAGGAGCTCATGGCTTCCATGACAACCATGGACCTGACCCAAGTAGTTCAGGGTCCGACCCATGGGGGGGACACACGCTCGACCTGGTATTTCTCTCAGGGCAGTGGAGAGATGATCTGAATTTAAGGGGTATAGTGACATCTCCCTTGTCATGGTCAGACCATTCCCTGCTGAAGTTAGACTTTATGGCACCATTCCCTCATCGCAGGGAGGTGGAACCGATTAGGTGGTTCCGCCCCAGACGCCTGATGGACCCGGAAGGGTTCCAGAAGGGGCTTGGGGAATTACCTGAATCCCTTGTCCACAATTCATCTGAGGCTCTAGTAGCCGCCTGGAACAGGGCGGCCTCTGGGGCTCTAGATCGGATTGCGCCT
>QLTV01004097.1:888121-918169 GCA_003457575.1 Thermophis baileyi
ACTCAGATTGACCAAGCTTCTTGAGGGAACACAAAAGAGGTTTCCAGGCTGTGTGCCTGGACCAGGCACTTTCTCTCAGGCCTCCCACCCAGAGGCCTCGCAGAAGCAGACAGGTAGGCCTGAAAGGCGGCTGAGCCTCCCCCCCCAGTGGTCCGCGGGATTTAAAATTATGAATTTGGTGGTCCCTGAGGTCCAAAAGGTTGGAGACCCCTGTTCTAAAGTGTTAGGGAAGATTTTAGTATTGCCCCAAAATGTTGTTTTCCCATTTGATAGAAATTCTATGCTTCCAATCAAAAGCTATAAATCAAACTCAAATATATAAAAAGGAAGGGTGTGTAGCTTATCTTCTTTTTAGCAAGGTGCTTTGCATGCAAAAATGAAAAATGGTAAATGACAAACAGGCCAGGTGAGAGAATTAAAAAAGGTGAACCAAGATATGCTTTCTTTGGATACCCTGACAACTGGGAATACACTGAGCAAAAGTTGTGCATTCATTTAGATGCAAGCAACTTTGGTTAACTTAAGAACTTAACTGGATCAATTAGTCCAGTATTTTAGTTCTACGCTGCCATGAATACAATAGTATTCCACTTGGTAACTGGAGACATGCCACCTCTGTACTGAGAATATATGGAATCATCATGATTAGCAGCCAAAAGTAGTGTCAGCTTCTCTCATTTTGTCCAAGCAGGTGACAGCACCTACTAAACATAAAACTTTTATGAGCAGACATTGGGAAATTCCAAGATTACCAGGTGACAGCTTCCACTTTTTAATCTTTTCTCCCAGTTTTAAAACTATTTATTGGTACAGAGTTTCACTGGATAGGAAAATAGTACCTTACTGTTGCTGGTAAGCTGATACCCAGCTGGTCACAAAGGATTGCAATTCACCAATTTGACATTGGTTTTGATTTTGGGGGGAAAGTGACAAATGAAAATAACCTGACCTTTTCTTCCTGCAGCATTGAGGCTTCAGAATTGAGACCCAGAATAAATGGAGAAGGCACCCCTCAATTCAAATGCAAATTATAATACAGTTTGCAGCCAGCAGTAACTACTTTTCCTCAGATTACTATAGCCAAATCAAATGTGTCGGTGCCAGCATTGCTCACTCCGTATCAGTGTGATTCTGTATGTTGTAATATACAGTTTGATGAATGAAATTGTGACATGGGGAGTAGTGAAGCCCATTTATACTTAATGCTCTTTTTTTTTGTTCATCAATGTTATGAATGTCAGATAACAAGGAAAACAGTTGAGCAATTAATTATTCACGGGAACAAAGCAATAGCATTTCTTGGATAAACGTGTTATTTATCTGTGGTATTTATAACTCATTCTTTTTCCAAACAGGCTGAATACATAGTTTTTCTTGGCAACATGGTTTTAAAGTCAGGTCATTTTAATGACTGGTCCATAATTACCCAGGAAGTTACCTGACTGGGAGTTTGTCCAACATTATGTGCACTGCATAGCACTAGCAGTCAAATTCATCCCACCTTGTTGCAGGTTATTAGTCTTATGCAGAACTTCCTGAGTTGAGGCTACTGTATTCCTCCTTAAAGACAAACTTCCCAAGTAGTAAAGAATCTGCTATTGTTACAATGGGGATGGATGATCATAAGAAACTCTGATATCCTGTTTTATCTTAAGACAGATTGATAGCCATAAATTCTATTTTGGGGACATTGTGTGGCAATATTCTGGATGTTCATGGTTTTTTTGTTTTTGTTTTTTTTGTTCAAAACTTTTAATATGTAAGCTGCCCAGAGTAATTCAGAATCAGGCAGCCTCTAAATCTAATTGATTAATTAATCAGTAACTGTCAGATTTAAACTAACAGAATTGTTTTATAGTACCATTACATCCCTTCTATTTGCGTCTGGGAGAATGGGAATAAGTCAATTGATTCTTACTCTCTTTTGTGTCTTAATTACAGCCCCTATTGCTTTCCATATGTTAGAGGATAATATCTGCAGCAGGGAGTCTCTTCCACTTTTTGTCTCAGAGTTCTGGATGACATAGTGAAGTATGACAAGAATAGAACAAACGTTTTACTTCAGACCTTCAATCTGAAATACATGAACACCTATGCAATTGCGCTACTGTAGAGCTTCTTTTTGCAACAATGAATCACTGCATTGACTACTGCTGCTTTACCTGATACTGATAGAAGAAGGATTGGTGAGTCTAGACTCTATAAGATGTTTCATCACATGGTAGGTCTCATAATTCAAAATGATTAAGTAATCATAAATATTATGCCACCAGCTAATCTTCTCTATCTAGAATATACCATACTGGGTTGTCCAATAGTTCCTGCAGAGTAAGGCAAACTGCCTCAATTCCTTTCTCACCTCATATGGAACAGAGGAAGAACGACTGATGTCATTAAGGCTAATATGGCTCCTCTTTGAAGAGGATTCCATCACTTGCTTTGTTGGGTGCCACGTTGGACAGAACATATTACAAACTTCACCATTCCTGGGTAGGACTTAGAAGAATGACAGATTTGTCTTGTGGTATAGTTTTACTTCCTCTGATTACTGGGTTTGAATGCTTATTTGTCTCTGCCTAAGAAAAGGGTGATAAAATGAGAATTCTTATCAGCTGCACTCCAGTTAAGCTATTCTACCATTCCTCTTAAAGGACCTACCACCTGAGGTGAAACTAGAATTCCTTCCAGTGGAGAAGCAGAAAATAGGGAGGATTTTTATTTCAGAAATATTTTGTTTTCTGGTAAGCACTACTGTCAGTTGCTAAATTCACTCAGTTTGGGATAGTTAGAACCAGTAGATCCTTCGAACTGAATGGCTATCTGAAGTGGAAAAAAATATCACTTCAGGAGCAACTTCCTTCTCCCATCTGATGATATATGTGACAGTATGCAATAAGGGATTTCCATTTCTCTTACAAAAAGTTTTTATTAACTTCATTCTGTTGAATATTAAGAAACAAATAAAAATTCTTGTATAGACAAGAATTTGACTGGGATATCATGCCAGCTGGCTGAATTGTAGCTTGGTTTTATGTTATATGTTCACCTTGATTTCCACTAGTTGTACGCTTTGGCTTTGTTTTCATTTCTTTTGGCTTGCGACATAGTGATATTTCCTGTTTTCTGTTCAAATCTCCCTCTGAGCTATAAAGTGAGTGAATGAATGAATGAATCTGTGAGGTATAAATTGCCCCTGAGGAGGTCTCAGATCTGAGCTGTTGGAGCACAGATATAAATAGTTTCATATCACTTTCTTCAAACAAGTAGTTCTAGAGACATGTCTCATTCTGTGCTCAGAAATAATGTCTTGTTTAGCCTCAGGACAATTGGTCAACATCTATGGTGGGGCTAAATTAATATTGTCTGTTGACATCCCTTTGCCCTATCAGCCAGTGGCTGCACTTTCAGTGCAAGACAGATGCATCTGAGATTTCTCCATGATTGACAACTGTAACACAGATTGTGCCTGGAAATCCCAAGGTCTTTTGTTTACTTCTTCAGGCAATTGCCATATATAGGAACGCCCCTTTAATAAAACAGATGGAGAAAAATACTACAAATAGAAATTTTATGGAGAGATGTTCTATAGAGAGAAGTCATAAAGGAGGACTGCCACATTGGAGCTGCAAAAATACCGATAAACACTGTTTGAAAGCAGAAAGATATACTCACAAATTATTTACTGCCAATAAATAAGGTTTTGAATTTTTGCCACATGTGTCAGAGGTTGCCTGAGGCAGCAAAATTGTTTGCCCATCTCTTGCATGTTTTGCATATAGGCATGGGTAAATTTAGGGCCCAGACTCTTTAAAAAAGGAACATGAGTATCTAGAACACGTAGCTGTCAACATTCGAGCTTCAAAGCATGGTCCTGTAGTGATGATGGGAGAGAAAAAGGAGGAAAAGTAAAATAAAGGCTGCACAAAGACTGCAAGAGAGAAGTTAGAAATCCAAATAAATTAGGAGTTGGTGGGACCACAAGCACAGCACAAATTGGTCTCTCAAGTATTCCTGAAATTAGATTAGGGAGGTGATTCTGGATACTTGCAGAGGTAGACTTGAAATAAGAAGAAGATGGAGTGGTTGAGAAAAGGAATAACTTTTTGTTTGTTTCTTTTCCTTCTGTCCCTCTGAAATGCCAAGCGACCATTATCATTCCAGTTGTGTTAATAGCAAGTGGTGAGAAATGCAGAGAACAGCATCAATTCTAAAAGAAAAACATAAGGATGTTGGCTTCAAAGTAGCTACCCTGATGGCTATCAAGACCCACCAAAATGACCAGCCTTGAAAGATAGAAGATGGAGAAAAGAGGACAAGAGACAGCAGAAAACAGCTTCAAGAGACTTATTAGATGGGCCACTATATAAATAAGAGGATATGGATGGATGGATAGATAAAAATTAATAATGCTGAGATAGAAAATGCACAAGTTTTTATGATTTAGTAGGTTAAAAAGGTGAACTAAAATTAGGCTACACAAGAGTTAAATAAAGTCACTTCCAGAAAAAAAGAAAGATTCTGTTGGAGGAAATTTCCCTGGTTCGTTCCCAGCTGGGAAGCAGTCACCGATGCTGAGAAGAAATAGACATGGAAGCAGCTGCCAGAAAAGGGATCCTTTAATTCAGGAAGGCAAGAAGAGTAGTGACACAGCTCAAGCGTTCCTGGGTTGCAAGCAAGGTGGCCTGATAAGTGTATGGATTTTTATACCCATCTTCCCTTTGAAGTTGGTGTGATTTGATGAGATTTTGTATGTGCCTTTTGTTAAGGTGATTGCTCTGAATTCTGTCTTCCTGCCTTAATGGTTTAATCCTGTTCCTGGGTTTTGTCTTTCCTATCCTGGGTGTTAATTCTGCCAGAAAAGAGGAAAAAGGGAGTTCAAGGTGAGTTATTTTTAGCCTGATACCTCTTATCTTAATGGCTCTACTTAAGTATTTCTATTGTCAGCTCTGTTAGCAGGGCTGCTTTGTGTTTTTCTTTCAGCTGGTGCTTCTTGGTTTTCTTAAAGGGGGAAGGGCTGGCTTGAGTCTCTTGGCACTGTTTTCTGAGGCTTCTGTTCAGGGGTGGGTTCTACTTACCTTCACTACCGGTTTGCATTGTGTCGGAAGTGTGCATTTTGCACACGCGTGCTCCCTTCGCTCTTGCGTGCGCCCCCATCATGTCGCGCAAATGACCCTCTGCACATGCGCAGAAGCCTCTGCGCATGCGCAGAGGGTTCTTTGCAAGCCGCTTTCAAGAAGCGGTTCAGGGGCGTGACCAGCTGGCCATTGCTGCTGGTTCGGCGAGCGGGGCCAAATTTCCGCCACCAGTACAGGAGAACCGGTCCGAACCGGCAGCAACCCACCACTGCTTCTGGTGCCATGTGGTCCATGACACTGTCCTTTTGGAGTACACTTCCCACAATTCTAAAATCCAGTTGGGACATTTTTAGAGCCAGCCTAACATATATGATAGAGAAATATAAAGGTGAATGAAAGAATAGCAGCGGAGTAGAACAAAGATCCAATAAAGTTCAAATGGAAAAATAAGCTCTAGGATAGACACTGAATATGTTAGGATAAATAAAAAACAAGAAAATATACAATAAATACAATAAATAACCAAATTCACTGTGTACTTAATGAGCTAAATCCATTTTTATGGTTTACATTGGCAATAATCATGATTAATATGATTGGTAATAATCATAGAATAACAGAGTTGGAAGGGACCTTGGAGGTATGATAGTCTAACCCCCTTCTCAGGCAGGAAACTCTATACCATTTCAGACAAATGGTTGTCCAATTTCTTCTTAAAAACTTCCCTTGTTGGAGCATTCACTACTTCTGGAGGCACTGTTGTTCCACTAGAGTCTCAACATCTTTTGGCATGCAGTATTCCAAGTGTGGTCTTACTAAGGCATTATAAAGTGGTATTAACACTTCACGTGATCTTGATTCTATCCCTCTGTTAATGCAGCTTAAAATGGTGTTGACTTTTTTGGCAGCTGCTGCACACTGCTGGCTCATATTTAAGTGATTGTTCACTAGGACAATCATGTTTGTGTTCTGTCTGAGTATCCATCTCAGAACTCCATGACAACATGGCAACTTTACTAAGGCCCAGTCCCCCCCTTTTTGGGTAAAGTTGGTAAATCTTTAAATTAACACTATATCTCTTGGCTATGGTGAAAGACCCAGGACCCATTCTCAAGAATGAATTGTCGAGCCCCATTCCCGGGCTCACCATACCTGGGGGGGGGTGTTTGCAGACGAAGCGGCGAGAGAGGCGCCGGCCAGAACAGCGAGAGAGACAGCGACTCAGCAGCGGCAGGCTCTGCTATGACTCAAAAGGCCCGCGATGTTCCTCCACTAGTCCTGCGCCACCCAGCTGATGGCCATCAGCCGCGGCGGTGGCCGCCGAAGCTTCACCGCTCAGCTGACCAGCCCAGTGGCTCTCTGCAGCAACAGACCAACTGCTGGGCCATTTCGCGAATGGAGCCAATTGCCGCCGGATGGGCGTCGGCCCTGGCCCTGCACTGTCCCAACGCCGACCGCAGCCGGATGGTAGTTACCGGTAGGCGTGGCAGCCGGAGAACTGAGGCTGGGGCCCAAACGCTTAAAAGCAGCGCTGGGAGGTGGACGCTCCCAGCGCTGACTTTACACGGACTTTGATCAAGCCATCTCGCCGCATTCTGAGGCTTCGGCCTGTTTTTGGAAAGTAAACTAGAGTTCTGCCATGTTTGTGCCCTGGCTCAGTTGGTTCTGCCAGGTCCGACCTAGACCGGCTGAGATGAATTCATCTTCATATTAAATGAACTCCTGTATATGGATTAGAAATAGGCTTAGAAGGACCCCATATCACAAGTAGCAGCAAAACGGGAGCAGCATCAGCACCTCAGCCAGCACAGGAGTAGTTACAAGTAGTTACCTTGCCTATACAATATACATTCTTATAGAACAGAACCAGGGAGAACTCTCTCTGAAGAATTATGCCCTGCTGCTTTTGATTGTGATGAGTTTGCCTTTAGTTCTCAAGTGTCCATGCCAGCACCTAAATCAAACAGTTTGCACTCACTTTACTGACAAAGAGCTGAGAGTAGCTGTTCATTTACATTCTAATGAAATAACTATTACATAAGAGAAGAAAAGGTTGCAAAGGAGGATAAATTAAAATACCTATGATGGCTATTGGAATGAGGAAATTTTGAAATGGAAGGGAAAGCTGGTAGCTAACTTAGATTTGGGCAGATTTATTTATTTATCTATCATCTATCTATCTATCTATCTATCTATCTATCTATCTATCTATCTATCTATCTATCTATCTATCTATCTATCTATCTATCTATCTATCTATCTATCTATCTATCTATCTATCTATCTATCTATCTATCTATCTATCTATCTATCTATCTATCTATCTATCCATCCATCCATCCATCCATCCATCCATCCATCCATCCATCCATCCATTTATTTATTTATTTATTTATTTATTTATTTATTTATTTATTTATTTATTTATTTATTTATTTATTTATTTATTTATTTATTTATTATAGCTGCCCATCTCACTGAATATGACTTTGCAGTCCACAACCAGCGGCAATTACAATAATATTGCAGCCATTAAAAATAATCAAATAAAAAAAGCAAAAATCAAGATTATGGAAGAATAACAGTCACCTAAACAGTGTATAACCACCTCATGGTTCCTCATGGCATTCCCAAAAAATAGGAAAACCACATTTTAAGGGCTTTCTGGAAGGCTAGCAGGGATGGGGCTAAGCTCATCTGGGGGATTTATGTTCCAGATGGTGGGAGTCACAGCTGAAAAGGCATATCTTCTGGGTCCCATCAAATGGAACTCTTTGACAGATGGGACCCTCAATATACCTCCCTTGCTGGACCTTACGGGATGGATAGATGTAATTAGAAAGAGGCCATCCCTCTAATAACCAGGTTCCATATCATGTAGGCCCTTAACAGTCAAACCAGCACCATGAACTTCACCCAGAAGTAGACCAGCTGCCAATATACTGTAGCTTGTAGAACACATGTGTAGTGTGTATCATCCGATGGGCATAAATAACTGCCTGAGTAGGCATGTTCTGCCCCAGATGAATTGGTTATTGAAGGTAGACTATTCACTATTGATTTCAATTGCAAGACAGGTGGGGTAGTTACCCTAAAATGGATTGGGCATGGTACACTGTTGAAGACTGATTAATCCATGAGTTGTCTGAAAAACGTGTTTGAGTGCACCATCTGTCAGTAGACCTTAGTCAAGAACCAGACACAGCATGGATTTCATAAACTAGCATTACTTATTGTTATAGGATGGAACAGAAGAATTTTGAAAGCCTGTCTCTCTACTCAATCTTATACCAAACAAAATCAGAGTAGGGTCATTTTGGATTTCTTTCTGATGTCTATGTCTAATCTTTTCTGAAACTCATATCTTAATTATAATTACTCTCCCCTTTCCAGTAAGAAGTCTATATTCCTTTATCTGAGGGACAAGTGCTGAAGAGAAAGAGGACAGAAACTTACCTAGTCATCACAGAGGGCTTTGGGTATAATTAAATAAGGTTAAAAAAATCTACTTGTCAAAGGCTCATCAGCTAGGAAAAAAATAGCTGCCCATTCATCTAATCAAGAGAAAAAAGGAAAACTTTCAATAGTATCCATAAGCCCTTTTAAAACAGTAGAATTAGGGATAGTTGTAGAAAGAGGACAGGTATGTTAAGGTTATCTAATAATCTGCACATATGTACAACCAAAGATGAAAGAAACAACTATTTTTGAAACTGTCTTACCTGAAAGACAGAACAAAAGTTCAAAAGTTATAAAATATGCAATTGAAGAAGTGAAACTACTTTTTCTTATATCTGTTGTTTGAATAAAATTGAAAAACAGCAACAACCCTGGAGCATTTTTCTTTAAGTCAAAGATTTAGATGTTCTCTGTGAAACTGGCACACTACACCTGTAAACTTCAATACCATTTTGGTGTGTTAGTCTACGATAACATTGCCACCGTTCTATTAGAATCTAAAGGATGAAGCAGCGAAGCAGCATTTGGGGAGAAACAATTTATTCAAGAGCAGATTGTCATGCAGGCCAAGATCAACAATCAGAACAGACCAGGATCAGTTTTGCCCAGGTGGAGGGAGGAGTTTTAACAGCAAAACTTTGATCTGATAGCAGTCAAATGTTGGGAGAGTTCCTGTAGTTTGACACTATGTTATATATTTGTTTTCCTGGAAACTTACCTGACTCTGACAATATTTTTGTTCTGCCTGCTGAGCCACAGTCACTGGTAAGGAATTATACCTGTCTTGATTCTTTAAGTGGCACATAGCTAAGTCAACTTTCACTGATTTCCTGAGAGTGACTATTGATTTCTATTAGACCAAAACAGTACTGAAGAAGTGCAAATTGATGCATTTTTTTTTCCAAATAAATATTTTACAGTCAGTGCGTTCCCTTTTAATCCAAACATGTAGAGAGTAAGGAAGATGACCTTAATGAAAATATGCAGGAACCATGATGTAGGCAAGAGGCAGAAATATTTTTTAAAGTCCAGAATAATAAGGTAACAATAAAAAAAACAACTTGCAAAGACATCAATTTTACTGCACGATAAGAAGAGGGAGGAGGTACAGCAGAATCAGACTTGCAAGACTCAATTATTATAGCAAATCTCAATTAACTAAATTTTAGTATTACTATAGAGTCGATTTCCTGATCTGGTCTAGCTAATGGGCTGATGATTTTTTTCTTCTTTAAAAAATGGTACTTCCATTTATGTTTTGTGCTTCATAATGAAAGCACAACTCCCCTCCGCCACCCTTAAGATCTTTTTTTTGCTTCTTGTTGCCGGATTACACTCTTTTGTTACTGCCATCAAGTAACCATATAAAGGCTCACAGATACAGGAGACCAAGAAGCCTCAAACTAGGAGCTCATTTATATATCCCCTTTATAACCTACTTTTTCTCCATGTGTTCGAAATGCTGTACATTGATAAATTGATAAAATCAACCCTGTATAGAAGGTTGGGTTGAAAGAGTGATTGCCTCCAAATCAACTGGTGGGCTTCCATGGCTGAACTTGCACTTGAGTCAACTTGAACTTGAGTCAACTTGAATCAGAAGCCCCCCCGCCAGTAACACCTTGACCACTGCACCACATATTCTTCCTTAGGCGATGACAACTCTGTGGTAGTGGAGACAACAAACCCATATTTATTAGTCTGCCTTCCCATTGCAGCCTTGTCAGACTTTGTCACATTTGGGGCAGACATCTGAAAGATAAATGTTGTGTCAATCACACAGGGATTTAAATTATGTGGGAATCTTGTATGCATCAAGAAGCTTCTTCCTTGAAATTTTCAGCTGCAATTTTGTCAGTAGTTGCCACTGAAAGAGCAGGCAGTTGAGTAGTACCCTACTGTCCCATCCCACATGGGCGGGGTGGATAATGGAGTCCTAGGAATGAGTGTCTACTTTTTGCAACTATAGTCTGTAGTTAACTATGAGAAATATTTGGCTACATATTGTTTAGGAAAAAAGAGCACCTTTCCCGCAGTTCTTAACTGCAAAGCAGTATAAACCAGGGGAAATTTGAAAGTCTGTGTGAGATAGCATATTTTCAGATCTGGTGTTTTTCTCCTGAAAGCCACACATCTCTGATGTGAGGTTCTAGACTAGAGGTAAATGTGGGAGTAGCATTCTATGATTTAAAAAGAAGCAATTAATTAGCTGCATTATAAAAATGTCTTTGGAAATTACTTTTTAGATTTGCAATTCCTCTGAACAATGGCTACAGCCCAACAAATCACTCTGAGAATGTTTTGGATAATTGCTCTTTTTGTAGATTAATGGTTGTAAATCCACGAAAGATCAAATGAACTCACGTATAATGAGATTATACAGCTTAGATGTAGGTTGTTCTTCTCATACCTGTTTCTAAGAATGAAGTAGAGATTGTTTGAACAAATTAGAACTAGAAGTGTTACACGTTTTAATGCCCTTTGAAGACCTCAAGTTAATGATAGCACTAGACAGCAAGGGGAAGGCAGAGCTACACCATAACCTCCATGAAAGCAGCAGAGATATCTATAACAACTGGAAATTGGTTGAAAATGAACCTGATATTAACTGCTCAGAGGTCAGCACCATCTGCTAAACCTAACCCCAAGAAGTTGACTGCATATATTTTTAATTTGGAAGCAGAGGGGAAAGAGTTTAACTTTTACTTTTTGTTCCACTTATAGTTTATGTTGCTGTCCTCCTTAAATAACTTCTCTCATGCAGTACAAAATATATGGCTATCTTATGACAAATAGAACTAGCATGATAGCAATTTAAACTGAACCTTCCTACCCTCAGTGCCCTCCAGATGGATAGATTGATCTCTGCTTCCAGAACTCCTCCAGTCAACATGGAAATTGATGAGAATATTAGAAGTTGAAATCTATATACTTGGGAAGAAATGAAATTCTCCACCTTAGTTTTCATTCAAATTGAAAACCAGTGAAGTGCATTGAGAGAGGTTAATTAACTGCTGTTGAGTGATAACTCTTAATGGAGGAGGCAACATGGGGATCAGAAAGAAAGTAAGTTAAACTCCATGAATGTCTAACAAATTGCTGCTATATACTATATATGTCAGAGTTCTCTTGTCAAAAGCCCTGCAAGAATGGACTTCCAATGTCACAAAAGGTCTCATAAATAGATTTCCTGTAGAAAATCAAATAAAACCACAATGAGAATATTCTAGCAACTTCGACATATCCAATACAAGTTCCATTCATAGTGGAATCAAAATTTAAATTCTTTGGCCTCTTTCTCATGCCTACCTAGGGTAGGGAGATACAAGTCATTCTTTGGAAGTGAGAGGGATGGCTTCATTTTATTTTATTTTGGAATTGGTATTTTATTTTGGAAATGAACTAAGCTAGTATCAGTCTGTTGATTTGGAACTTACACTGCACAATGGGATAGTGAATCAATAGTTTCACATCCAGGGAACAATGATCCAGCAGTCTCTTGACTTTGTAGCTCTCTATACTTGCCAGTAAGGAGGTAGCTCCTATCAAGCTTATTCTTGCACAGTAATAAAGCAATACAGCTTTCTGCTGTAGGCACATTATAACATTTAAATATAAAATGATGCTCCACAATGGTAATTGAAGAAACTGGAGATGGATGTACTTAGAGCAGAAAAGTGGTAAGTAAGAAAGGATACGCCCATTCCTTTCCTTCCTGGTTAGTAATTTTTTGGCATTTATTGTGTGGGACTGCATTATCTACACTGATTTATGGGGCCCACTATCTTTTAAATTAGCCATTTGTAATAATTCTTAGGATTTCAAATTTTTAGCATAGTGCAGTTTGAGTGTTAATAAACGGAAGCAGCTAATGAAGTTGTGCATGCTTCCAAAGAGTGATATAAAATATCTAAAGGTATGAACCCAGTTTAAAGTACCCATGTCTTTTTTCCTCCATGCATCTGCACAAGCCCATCCAAAACCACAACTGCTTTTAATGAACTTCACAAGGATCTTGTTTGCTCTTGTTTTTTTTTCCAGGCTTGCTTAGAAGTCTGGAGGGGAAAAAAAGCAGTTTGAAAAAGGTGATGTGTGTGTGTGTGTGTGTGTGTGTGTGTGTGTGTGTGTGTATTATCCCACATATTCTAAAGCACCTGTTTCAAAGAATGTACCACCCATGTTTCCATTTTGACTAGTATATTTTCAAAGTAATTTGGAATGTGGAGCATATGTCTAACTGGAAATGCAAACCAAATTGTTGATGTTGAGGAATCCTTTCCTACCCTTCCTCAGAAATTTATGAGTTATTTTCTCTAAGGTTATTATGGAATTTTAGAGAGTGATCTTACTGTTTATTTTGCTCTTACTGTTTATTTTTCTTTCAACACTTGGAGTTTCTTGGTGGGCTTGGAGATTGGTTGTTTTCTTGGAGATGTTTCATTACCCAACTATGTAACATCATCAGTGCTAGATGGGAGTAGGGTTTACTCTCTCTTTATATACAGTTGGCTTGCCCTGTCAATATTGGTTGGAGTGTTTTTGGTGATGCCTTGATTAGGTTGTTTACTGTTTGATCATTTGTATGAGTTGGTAATTCCTTCATTAGGATATTATGCAATATATTACATTATACAATATACAAATATTCTCTTCTGTTGGCCTTTCAACAGATTTTTGCAAGATGCTATCAAATTTGCTGGTAGATTACACCATTAAAAAAGACCACTGACTTTCAGAAAATAATTTAATTCATTATCAAACAGTTAATTAAGCTGTTCTTTCCAGTTTGGAAGACAGCTTGCCATGTGGCAGAATGGAATGTGAACCCACCAAATCTTCATATTTTTTTTTTAGAAAATTAGAAAATATTCCTTAATCCATAAAATGAATCTGTCATGTCTATTAAATGCATCACAATGTTGATATGCATAATTACTGAGGGGGCCAGGGGGGGCTCTGATTGTCAGTATTTGATATAATTAATTCTCAAGATAGGGAAACAGAACTGTAGTCGCCGTTAAATTGGAGAGATAGTTTTATTTAAAACAATTTTGCTGTGCAGCACTATAATCATCTCCTTTTATTGTGCTTTCCATCACTCTCTTTTGTAGGCTTTTAGGCACCACTATTAAATTCAAGATGAACTTTTATTTCAAAAGAGTATCTTGCTCTTAGACAACCCTAATCCATTAGTATTTCTACATTTTTCTTCTTGTAGCAGGTAAACAATAACTGGAGTATCACCTTCTTTGTATGAAATGATAAGTAGTTAATAATATATTTAAATCTCTCTCTCTCTCTCTTTCTTTCTCTCTCTTTCTCTGAAATATCTCTTCAGAACCTTAATGCTTGGGCAAAATAAAGTATAATCAGTTTTCAAATTTTCCTGGGAAGAAACAACCCAGGGATTATTCTGTAAAAAAAATCTAAATTGCAACTACTAATTCTAAGGAAGAAATATTTTTCAATTGAAAGAAAAATAGCATTTTTTTAGAAGTACAAGATGAAATACTTTTAATTGCCAATTTGTATATATAAATGTTTGGTTTTCTCCTGGTCATTTTTTTTAGTGTGATACATTTGTACATTTCAATTTGGGAAAAAAAATGGCTTAAATTACTCTTCTAGCTTATTGGCCACTATTCTTTACAGTGTCTTTGATCCAGTTCTGAATAGCATTTAATTCCTCAGCATGATGGGAGACATTGCTTTTTCAAATGTTGCCCACCTGCCCTGAATTCTTATTGAAATGAGAAATGAGATGAGCACATTACTCTAAGTAAACCCTAACTGTTATCAATACCATGAAGATTACATTTTAAAGATCTCAGTGAGGTAAAAGAAAAAGCTGTTCTACCTTCATTCTTAACTCCATACCTTTGAAACAAACTTTAACATCAAGAAGGTTTAGCATTTAGCCTAACATTGGCACAGCATTTAACTTTTCAAAACTGTTGTACAACATGAAATACATTCACACCTATGGTACATACTGGAAAATACAAGAAACTAGCTATGAAGCAGCAGCAAAAGCCTGAATATTGTGTTAATGTTAAGGGAAGAGCGCCATGATTTTTTAAAAAGAATCTCCTTATAAATCAGTTGTGCAATGTATAACATTGACAAGTATCTAGCTGATTAGACTCTAGTCCTAATAACATGTCTAAGTCTTAAAGTATACCAAGGTCATTGGTTTGATAAAGCTCATGCTGGCTAGGGAATTCTGGGAATTGAAGTCCACAAGTCTTAAAGTTGAAAAGGTTGGACTCCCTTGCTCTATAATTAAGTTTTTTCACTTGGCACCTTATGAATCCAGATGGCTTCCCAAATACACTTGGAGAATTCCCAACATTGTTTGATGGTGATACATTCAGTGCCATGGATGATCAGTGGAATACAGAGATGGCTCAGGTGGTTGATATGATTGCTCCTAATTGCCTTTTTCCCTCTTTGGAAGATAAATCATTCTTTGGTTTTATTAGTGACATGAAGTCATTTATTGTGCCCCTTGGTGTTGTTAGCATTATATGATTATTATAATAATCTACTGCAGGGAGAAAAGACCTAGTTGATTGGACTGCAAAAGGTGACTGAGTTATGATTTAATGGGTTTTAGAGGAAACTTGGGGTTATTCCCTAAACTCTGTTGCAAGCTTTGGCTGATGCCTTAGTTGCTGTTTTTCCATTTTGGTTTCAAAGAAGGACTCTGGCAATGTTTTAGTTATTCTAAATTATGTCTTCTAAATTCTTCCGCTTGTTTTTTTCAGACAAGTGAGCAGAAGACAGATCTGGTGCTTTTGAATGCTTTTTGAAAGCATTCTTGCAACTTTGATTCTTTTGCACAAAGCAGAGTGTGTAATTCATGTGCTAAAAGGACAGCAGCCACTTTTCAATAAGCTTAGGTAGATTCAACTCATATGTTGCAATCAGAAATATGGATTATTTACTCTTCCTTTCAAAATCAATTGTTCTGATGTTACAAGGCCTCAGTTGAAGAGATTTGAAAACCCAGTGGTATTACAGATGAAATCTAGGCAAAAATGTTATGTGCTTGACCTTTCTTCAGTGTGCTATACTGCCGCCAAAAACAAAGCAAGCTGTCTAAATGTCAAAGCAGCCGAATAAATAAGAAAATCCAATAATTGAGTCAGTAGCAAGCAGTACGTTGCTGTTTCTGCTCATGTCCTTGGCATGCAGCAAGGGAAATCTCATTTGTTCTCCGGCCTGCTTTCATTGTGTCATCTAGTTCAAGAGATGCTTCCATGTTGTTGGTAACCTAATCTTCAAATGATAGCATAAAATCATACTGGGTAATATATAATTCAGTACTTTTCATTCCATTAGAAAACTGAATATTCTTTTCAGATTAAAGTCTTATCTAGTGAACTCCGAAGTGGTCACCAATATTATTTCTTGGGCAATGAGGAATTGTGAGTCAGAAATGCTTTCATTAAAAGAGTTGAAGAACAGATTCCAGTGAAACTTTGACTAAGGCTTCACATGACTTTGTCCCATCTTTATAAGTCCCTCCAATAACCAAGTTCTGGATCTTCTGTTAGCTGCTTGGTATACACTCATCATATTGCTTATACTGTATATGAAAGCATATGTATGATAGCAGCTCAGAGTCAATGTCTGAAGGCTTGTCTATCTGTTCAGCCTCTTTATCTGAGAACTTGTAGGAAACTTGCATACATTTTGTCTATAGTAACTCTTACCTATGTTCTGGAAGCTTAACAAAAAAGTAAATGGTCAAAAAGAAAGTCTCTCTTACTGCTGTCAATATTTAGGGTGGCCTTGACAAAATGCTCTTTGGAAAACTACTTGGCAATATGCTGCCACTTTCTACTTACAGGTTGCATCCTGGTCTCTTATATACTACATTAAAAGAAGAAGCAAGAAAAATGAGTGTGTTTGCTCAGTTCTACTATCTAGAGAGCCCACTATCACTTTAGACAGAGGAACATATTCGCTCACGCTCATATTCCTTTACAAAAAATTTACACTGGGTTATTGTTTCTGCCTGATTGTATTCTCTCATTCCTTATTCTCTCATAGTTCTCATGATTGACCACTTTATACTGTTTTGTAATAGTGGCAAATATCTGTAAGTGTAGGTAGGGTGAAGGTTCATTCTCCAAGCTTGTGGGTTGGTTTCTGAACATTTCATTACCAGGCTTTTCAGCGGAGTTTAGGGGATGTCAGTGTTCTTCTGTTTATAAGGAGTTCAGGTGTGGGTGTGTCAAGTGAGGCTCTTGTGATAGGTCAAATGTGAGTCATCAGTGAGAGTCTTGTGATGGGTCTTGTGATAGGGAAGTTACATCAAGTCAGGGTCATTGGGAGGTGAACTGCTGGTGGGGAGGGGTTGCATGGGTTGGTTGCAGGTCAGTGCTGTCTCTGGTTGGCTGTGTGGTTTATTTGGAGGGGTTCATAGATTTGTTGTAGGTCAATGGGTCTGTTGATGGAATTGCTTATGGAGTGCCAGGCTTTGATGAACTCACTGGTGCTGTTCAATGTTGGTGTGGGTAGAGATTAAGGATTTAATGAAGATCTCTACCCACACCAACACCAACACTAAAAAGCACCAGTTTGATTGGAGCAACAGAAAAATAATCGGCCACACTACCACTCGCCATGCTTGTGAGTTCATCAAAGTCTGGCACCCCTCAGAATCCAAATCAATTGCACAGCCAACCAGAGACAGCAACGACCCACAACCAACCCATGCAACCCCCCCACCAGCAGTTCACCTCCCAATGACCCTGACCTGATGTAACCTCCCTATCACAAGACCCATCACAAGACTCTCACTGATGACTCACATGTGACCCATCACAAAACCCATCACAAGACCCTCACTTGACACACTCACATCTGAACCCCTTATAAACAGAAGAACATTGACACTGACATCCTCTAAACTCTGTTGAAGATGTTACCTAGCCTGGTAACAAAATGTTCAGAAACCAACCCACAAGCTCGGAGAATGAACCTTCACCCTCATTTTCTACTGTGACAGTCCACTTTTCTTTACTTCCACTTTTCCCAGCATTATAATCACCTCAAGAGAACTAGGTCTTCAAACTCGATGTTCAGAAAGTAATCATTTGAGCCTGGTCATTTGTGATACTAGAGAGTACTTAAGTTTGAATTGTTCTACAATCCATGTTTATTTCCTGGGTTATTCATGCTATTCTCTTGAGTCTTCTCCAGCATCAGTGTTCAGATGCATCTTCTATCCTGCTTCTGCAAAGTCCAACATTTGCTTCCATAGAATGTCACAAAGAAATCTTTTTTATTTCTTTGCCTTTTTTGGTTATGCAGCTTGCATCAGTCATAAAATCTCTTGTTCCTCAGCCTTTTTAAAATGTAGCTTGAACATCTGGCTTTTCTTTTTCCAGGTAGAGCTGTAATCTGTGCTGGATGATTCTAACCTTTATTTTGCTAGCATGTACTATTAAGGCTATTGTGCAATAGTTAACACTCACTATTTTAATCTATTTTTATGTAGATTGTAGAAGAACCTTGGAGTTCATTTAAACCAAACATCAGCACATCTTCATTGAGCAAAAAATGGTTTATTAATTAGTACTGGAGGCAAAAAAAAAATGCCTAAAAAGGAGAGGGGTTACAGTTCATTTTTACAAATATGCAAATTACAATATATATTTAATTTGGTTATGAATCATTGATTAGCTGCAACATATATATGTCAATGTGTTTAATATGTTAGATGGGTGGGGCAATGGGTTCAAATACAATGGCTCCTTTGAATTGAAACAAAAGGCTGAAGCCTAAAGATGAGACAGCAAGATGCAATCAAATTCAACCCAGTATTTGCTTACACCTAATGGACAGAATCCTGCAAATCTAAAGCTATAACCTCCAACCTGGTAGATAAATCCCAAGAGATTCTAGGCTGTGGCTACCCTGAACCTTTCCCCGATTCACCTCCTCCATTGCAATTTATGAAATTGGGCAAAGCACCCGCTCCAGACCAAATGGATTTTTATTGCATTGTATATAACTTTCATAGACTCAGTGGCACCTGTGTTGTTAGTAGTCTATAGGCTATAGTCCATCATTTAATATATTTTCCCTTCCTTGCTTCAGTAACATGAATACCTGAGAAAGATCCTACCTGATGTGCTAGTATTAGACCAATATATTTCTTTAATGCAGGTGCTAAAATATTAATTGCAACATTAGCTAGGAGACTACTGAAAGTAATATCATCCATAATACAGACAAGCATACAATACCATTCATTAGGTGATTGATATTATGGGTATAACTGTGAAAAACTGGAATCAGCTCTCTAGCATTGTTAGATGGTTAAAAAGCCTTTGATATATTCCAAATTAAATATATGAAAAGCACTTTAGAAAGGTATGAGTTTTCATTGGATTACATTTTGTTCATTGGATTACAATTTGGTCTCTGCATCCTATGGCTAAAATTATCCCAAATGAAATTGTCTTTCAATCCTTTAAACTACATTGTGATAGTCAGATAGACTCTTGTCTCTAATTTTCAATTTGGTTCTTGAACCACTGGATGCTTCTGTTAAACAGTATCACAATATTAAACGCATAGGGGCATTTGACATTGAATCTAAACTTTCTTATATATTCTTTAAGCCAATTATATTATGATTATTCTTCATAATTATGTAACGTCATTATCAAACTTGGCGAAGTTATACAGTAATATGACTGATATTCTACTTACTATAAATCAGGATCCATTTGATTTGGGATCTAATACATCTATTGTAAGAAATTAGGATTTATAATTTGCATATGTTCTATAGAATACTTCCAAAATTTATCCCAATAAAGTTGAATTAAATATATTTAAATGTACAAATGTAATTTAAGTGGATATTATTCCATTGTTCGGGGTAAGATTAATGTTATTTAAATGAACATTACATTGAGGTTAATTACAGAGACCCCTAGAAGGTTTTTTTTTTTTTTTTTTTTTTTTTTTTTTGCAACAGTTATAAAGACATGTTTTAAGGCTCAGAAATGAAGAAAAAAAAATGAAAAAAACCCGGTTTCCCTCTGCCTCATCTCCCTACAGTATGAGAGAGGTAAGGAAAACATTATTGGGGATACAAAATTCTGTTACTACAGCCTCTACCAGTAAAGTAGAATTCTAGCATTCTTGTGGAACCTATTTCTAGACATTATCTACCTCAAAGAGCTGACAATTGTGTATTTGGAGAGGGATTCTAATGTTAATTCCCAATAAATCTGACTGAAACTATCCAATTCCAATCCAATTCAATCTGATGATGCCCAAGATGTCAATCTGTAGTTCACTTCATCATTTACTGCAACTTCCCACATTCATGTTCTTTTTCTGTAATTTGGTGTCTGCAGCTTCATATTTTCTTTCTCTGCATGGCAGCATCAGCAATTAGACATCTGGAAGACTTTAATTTAGCTGCAAGATAAACACTGAAAGATCTTTAACATTTTCTCAGTAGCATGTTGAGTGCCATCCGATCTCAGAGGCCCATCATCAGGTCCTATATCATTAATCACTTTATCTTGCCTATCTATGTTCTTTTCTTACTAAAATATGGAAATTGTTTATCACTTGTATCTCCCTCACAGTCTGAAATGATGGCTTGTCACTAAAGTGATCATCCACCTCCAACATCTTTCAGTTTTGCTGCTGGCTCACATAGCAGCCTGTTTGCTTTAGTTGGGCAGCTGAGATGACCTTCATGCCTTAATTATGTCTCCTGTAAGTATAAACTCTTAGTGTACATGCTGGTGTTCTCTCATCCATCTCCAGAATAGCCTACCCCACTGCCACAACAACCTGAGGGAAGTCTTATTAGGGATGGACACATCCAATTTGAATCATACATTTGAGAAAATTGTTTTGGTGTGATTCAAATTATGGACTTAATTTGGAGGATAGATTTGATTTAGATTTCCAAAACCAATCAGTTCAAAACCAGGTTATTGACTGATATATAGAAAGAAGTTTTACATCTAGAGGTAGTCCTGGATTAGCAACTACAATTAGGAATGGCAACTTGGTTGCTAAATACTGCAGTCACTAAGTGGAAAATCATGTGACCATGACTTACAATATTACTTCAGCCTTCTGTATTAACTCTGCTTGTCACAAGTCAGTTGTGAAGCCAGCAAATAATAATCATATGACTGCAAGATGCTTTGATGATTGGGAAGATTGGATGAAAAAAATATTTTTTTAGCATTTGTAACTTTGCACATACCAATCAGCAAGCAAGGACTACCTTTAGCCGTGGTGGTGCAGTAGTTGGAATGCAGTACTGCAGGCTACTTCTGCTGACTACAGGCTGCCAGCAATTTGGCACTTCGAATCTCACCAGGCTCAAGGTTGATTCAGCCTTCCATCCTTATGAGGTCAGTAAAATGAGGATCCAGATTGTTGGGGGCAATATGTTGACTCTGTAAATGGCTTAGAGCGGGCTGTAAAGCACTGTGAAGTGGTATATAAGTCTAAGAGCTATTGCTATTTATGCAAAAGTCAATCAAATTCTTAAGATCTGCCAATTCAAAATCAGTTCAGTAAAAATATACTGGTGATCAATCTTCAGACTGAATCTTCAAGTCAGATTAATATCTGGCTTAATATCTGGAGATATCAGTTCCCTATATTCCTGATTTCTTTTGCCTGCATGCAAAGTTCTTTATTTATCTATTCAATGATTATGAGCCATCAAGTTTATATAGCTTTTTGGTAGCCAGATAAATATTCTCTAAGACAATGTTTCCCAACTTGGTCCTTGAGGTCTTCCAAATATATCTATTTAATCCTATGCCCACAAATCTTCCCTTTCCATTTGCTACCAAAAACAAACAAAATAGGACAAGGAAATATATAGCCCTGGCTTCATATTGGGAAATTACTAAACTTGCATGCATGACTAATTCCTGATTTTTATGTATATTACTTTTCCATCTCCTTATTCCAGTCTCCCTCTCCTTATTCACTTCCCTTATTCCAGTATATGCCACTTGATACATGCTTGCCAAATCATTTTAAAACATCTTTAAATTTCCTAAATGTTTTTTTATTTTATTTTTAGTTTTCTGCTAGAATAGCTCAATAGAAGTTGTATATCAAGTTGTATATCTATTAAGCTAGAACGTTTGCATAAAAATAAGTGGTTCATAGCTTATTCTATTCCCTGCCACATGATTGAATAATCAAGTGCCTAGAAATAACAAGAGTCACTAGAAACATCCGAAGCTTTGTGCAAAAACCAATGACACAATAATAGAAGACACAGTTGCTGGTAAATGGTGACACACTAGAAGAGGTTGATATTAAGAGAGGAATCTTTCAAGGAGAGTCACTATCACCACTACTGTTTGTCTTTGCATTGATTCCTCTGTCAACAATACTGAGCAAGTATTGTTCTATCAAATTGGCTATAAAACATCAACAACATCTGCCAGGCTATCCACCCCCTTTATGTAGACAATCTAAAGCTTTATGAAAGAGCACCATCTGAAAGAATCCCCACTCAATACTGTCCTTATATACAGCCAAGATATTGCAATGGACTGGACAAATGTACCATGCTCATCATTAAAAGGTGAAAAATAGTGAAAACAGAAGGAATGAAGTTACCCTTATGGAAATAACATCAAAAGTCTGGATGAAGATGATCATTACAAATACCTGAGCATCCTTCAAGCTAATATAAAGCACACTGAAGTCAAGAAAAAGGTTTAAAAGTGAATGCATCGTGAGACTAAAGAAGATCTTAGAGTCCAAACTCAGTGAAGGAATGACTATCAAGGCAATTAACATCTGGGCAATTATAGTCATTGGATACATAGCTAGAATAGTGGACTGAACTCAAGCAAATTGAAAGTCCTGGATAGGAAAACCACAGAACAATAACAATGAATCATGCCTTTAATTCATGTCCTTCATTTATTTACCAAGGAGAATAGGTGGGCATGGAATTTTGCAATTACACCAGACAGTTGAAGAAGAAGAAAAGGACATTGGACGGATATTTGAAGGACAGTGAAGAAAATGCACTAAAGCTAGTATACCATGAAGGCTTACTGAGTACTGGAGAAACCAAACTGTCATACAAGAAAGACCAAATGAAGAATTGAAAAAGAGACATAGCAAGGTAAAGGAACCACCAAGAACAGTCCCACCAACACTGACAGGGCAAGCCACTAGTATATAAAAATAAGAGCAAACCCACTCTAGTACTGATTGGTAATGACACATCTGCAAGAAAACTACGAAGCTCAGAGAGGAGCACCAAGGACCCCGGAGTTCAGCCCTGAGCTACAAATATTATCTTCTATTGCAAGGCAAAGTACATGGCCAGTACATTAAAAAAATAGCAGGCAAAACAAATAATTATAAAACCTACCAATGGCTAAGAGCCGGAAAATTGAAGAAAGACCCAGAAGAACTAATTCTGGCTGCACAAGACCAAGCCTTATGAAGGAATGCATATAAAGCCAGAATTGAGCAAACAATAACAGACAGCAAATGCCACCTCTGCAGAGAAGCCAAAGAAACAGTGGACCCCCTCATTAGCTATTGCAAGAAGATCACACTAACTGATTGCAAACAATGGCATGACAAAACAGCAACAACGATGCATTGGAAGAAATACCATTTGCCTCCAAGCAAGATCTGATAGGACTACAAAATAAAGTAATAGGAAAAAATAATAATAAAGTGCTGTTGGACTTCAGAATTCAAACAGACAAGCACCTGCCACATAACATCCCAGATTTAACAATTGTTGATAAGATAGACAAAAAACCTCTGGATAATTGCATTACTTGGAAATAGCAGAGCAGAAGAGAAAGAACTGGAGAAAATCAAAAAATACAAACAGAAGTAGAATAACTGTGGCAAAAGAAAGCAAAGCTAGCACCAATAGTGATAAGTGTCTTGGGTGTAAGTGAAAAACAGCTACAACAATCCACTTGAATACCATCGGCATTGACAAAATCACCATCAGTCAATTGCAAAAGGTAGCTTTACTTCAAACAACTTACATCTTGCGATTATACCTTTAACAATCAAACATGAATATCTGCCTATCCCAGGTCATTGGAAAGCACTTCATAAAGGTAAAAAAAAAAAATGCAAAATCCAATCTAAACATCTGGCTGATTATGTCACTGACAATAATAATAATAATAATAACAACAACAAGAGTGCCTTGAAAAAACCATCAGACAACATCTGCCTATCCAGATCTTTGGGAAAGACTTGAGAGACTTGTAAAAATGCAGCTTTACTTGGAACAGCTTTTGTTCCATGACAATGTCTTTAATATTATTAGAACAACATCTGCCTATTCCCCCTCATTCAGAAGGACTCGACAAGTGCACAAAAATGCCAAATCCAGTCTAACATCTGGCTGATGGTGCAATCAATAATAACGATAAAAACATTGCAGGGCTGGAAAAGCCTTTTCTTTTAAGCTTCATTAATCTGCATAAGAGCTGAAGAACTCCAGTTGATGAAGCTCCAATTTCATTAGTCCCAAGGAGTATAGCTAATGATCAAAGTTGGAAATTATTAGAATCCTATAATTTATGGGTATCTGAAGGTTCCTCAAGTCTATTTTTCATGCTGATTGGTGGAGGTAATAAAAGACCTAAAATTAGAGAGCGAGGTATATTTATATTCTTTGGAGTCGCTTTAAATTAAAAAGCTCTGGAAATATTTTATTTCGCTAGATAATCTTCTATGTTTTTGCACTTTCTCTGTAACAAACACTTTGTATTTAATTGTATATGGCTATCCATGCTGCCTTCATATATTATGCAAGAGACAAATTGGTTACATTTTTTTTAATTGAAAAAAGATGCTCACGATATATTCACCTGTACATTTGCTAGGTTTTCAATCAAATGATATATTTTATTTATATGCTGCTCATAAAGCCTCCGGAGTGGCTAACAATAGCAATACTGTATTAAAATACATAAATCAACTATAAATAAATAAAAACTAATTTAAAGGAGAGGGTAGAATGATTACAATCTGTGATATTCTTCTCACCTTTTCTTTCCTATAATTAAATGTTGACTAATATCTGCTGTAGGAAACAATTAAAGTTAAGAGCTAATTTTGACTAGATTTCCTTCAAATGTATTCCATAGTTTAATAGCATCATCCTATTCATATCTATTAAAACATACACACACACATACACACACATACACATACAAATGATTGAAGGGTCTTTATATCCATTTCACATAGATACAATTCTCCTTGAACTCACTTCCTGTTATGAAATATATGTAACTATCCATGTTGAAAAACTTGTTCTTCTAAGACTTTTTAATGGATTGATAGCATGAACTTATGTAAATAAGATCTGTTGTCAAGGTATTAAAAAGCTGAAAAGGTATTTACGTGTTACTTTCCTAATGAATTGTTAATGTTTTAGTTTTGTGGAAGGCACACAGAATGGACAATTTCTATCACAGACTACTATATGAAGTAATTTGGTTTATATTTTTTTCAAATTTCTGTTCTTTGCATGAAGTCATTAATCATTCTGAATCACTTAAACAAAGGTAAGTGAAGTGTAAAATAACATTAATTCTCTACCCATTCCTGCTTTCAAATAGGTTGAACTTAGTTTTCTGCATTAGGATAAGTTCATACTAACTTACTTGCTGAGCTTTCAACACATATTATGTAAAAGTCTTAGATATTAAAAAGGTGGTCTTAATATATAAAAATCCCAATGACATCACAAAAGTCATTGAACAAAATGTTTGTTTTAAAATAATATACTTTGTAGGTCCAGAAGAATTGACATTATTTAATGGAATCTCCATTTCCATCTCCCTCCCCTCTCCCTCCCTTTGGGAGACTGCAGTGAGTACTCAACAATATACTTTAATGATGCACCAGGTTTGAATTTTTAATTGCTGGAGAAATTTCCTCCAATTATAATTCACCACTGAATGCAAGTGTCAGCCCTGGAGGCCATCTTTCTCTTTGGATCTTCAGGGCTGCCACACTTAGTGCTGTGGGAAACTTCTAGTCTTGGAGTCTTCTTGCGTTGGGGGTGTTACTTGAACCCTGACAGCAAGTTGTTTATGGGGATGGCTATGTTGCCATGAGTACTGTGCATTGCTGGGCCAAAAAATATAAAAATGGTAAAGTAGGAAAAGCAATATTGTCTAATTAAGAACAAAAGAGGATGACCTATGATAGAAACTAATAGATTTCACATGATAAAAGTTGATGAACTGCTTAAGAATAATTGGTAGATCATTCAAGAGAATTTTTTGACAAGCATTTCACAAGAAGATGCAAAATGGGATTACATTGTTCTTAAATATTGGTAAGTTTGTGCAAGATGAGTTCTTTGCATACTGGTGGCAAAGATGAAAGCTTAAAGAATTGAAATTTGCCAGCAAATGTTATATTATGAGAATGAAGGCAAGGGTTTTCTTCCATGCATTGTAACAACATGATATCTCTATCTCTATCTCTATCTCTATCTCTATCTCTATCTATCTCTATCTCTATCTCTATCTCTATCTCTATCTCTCTCTCTCTCTCTCTCTCTCTCTCTCTTTGCATTTTTTTCTTCTAAACAGATAGAATTTAGCAATCACTTTTTGTTCATTCTTGGGTGCTTAAATCATTTTTATTTGAAGGAGGGTTACTTTTTCATCTCATAGTAATTCATCCATTCATGTCACAAGCTATTTTTTTCTGGTTCATCAATTATCACCATGCACTGGAGCATACCGTGGTGCTATTACCCATGGATTTCTACTTCTATATGCACTCATTAAAACTAGATGTCATTAGTTCATACATTTTGACATACATTTTAGCTCTTTCATTCATAATTAAACCTATACTTTCACTTCCCTATCAGCTTCACAAAGTCAGAGAAATTTGATTCAAATCTGTTATATTGTTCCCCTTTTTCTTAGTTTTATAGACATACAATATGTCTATTTTTTACTTTACCATACACTCATTTTGGGTTCTAATCTCCTGTCCTCCATATGCCATGGCTATTGCCAGATGGACCCATAATGTACACTCCCAGTTAAGATAAAGCTATTAGCACATTTTGGCCAGCATGCCCCAAACATAACTGAAGCCCAGTTTTATCCCTAGTATGTTCGGACTATTATATGCAAGCTTGAATCTCTAATGTAGAAATTATCTTTCAAGTACAGATGTTGTTATCCACATCCTACTAGTTAGAATTGTAGGGGCACACCTGAAGAAAGAGGCTGAAAATATAATTAATACTTTAGATTCCTTAAAATGTCTTGTAATAGGATATAATTTTGGCCACTGATATAGGTACAGGTCATGCCATTATGCTTGCTGAGGAAAAATGTAGCTGGGTCAAAGTGTCATTAGATTTGTTTTGGGTGCTTTCAGAAACTCAATCTTTCCTAAAGCATTGACAACAGTAAAAATAAATAAAACAAAATTAAATTAAATGCACACATCTGGATAGTTCCAGTGCCTTGCAATGTAAGTCAATGATGGAATCTGCCCAGATAGCCATAACCATATGATGTCCAGGTACTACTATATTGAAAAAGGGGGGAAAGTCACTTCATTTCTTAATACATATTCCAAGGAGAGAGCAGGTGGCTGGTAATACAAAGCCCTTCTTGATACAATTCTAATCTTTGTACCTTGGAAATAAGGTACGGTAACTTTTCATCTACTTGATTAGTTTGTGGAGAGGAATAATCTTTTGTTAAATTATGAACTGCCCCAAAATAAGTAAACAAACAAACTGCTTTGGGAATTGTACCTATGAATTTTAATGAAGAGGGAATGTGCTTGACAATATGTGTGTCAACGAAATGTATGACAATCTAATGACATATTAATAGCCATTTTCATTTAGCCAAATAGGTATAATTGCTTGTTGAAAATAAACATTTAAAAAGTGATCCAGTGAGGACCTAGCTGATCATGAAAACTGTAATTTTGTACAATGTGAAAAGCTTAACATGGGTAAATGCAGCTGTAATCACCAATAATTATTAAAGGTTTTACCCCCAGAGTCAACCGCTATCTTTAACTGCAATTTTAGTACATAACTAATGTCTAACCTTCAAAAGCTGGAGGATGAATGTGACCTTAGATGCCCAAGTTCAGTTGATTGCTAGAGCATAATGTCAGAAACTTCAGTTAACCATAATAATGGAAATCACAAAGATATTTATTACTAAATAAACAACACTACGTGTTAGAGAAATCTACATCCTCTTCTACTGATATTTGTCTAAATATATATTTTAGTCACTTTGTGGAACTCAGCATGCAGAGTCAAATATGTTTCTTCCCTTCAAAGGAAAGAAGCATTTAAGAGAAATGACATTTGTTGTTATTTTACTAGGCTGAAGAAAGCTAGAAACCAGGAGACTGTGAGTTCTAGTTCTACCTCAAGTATGAAAGCCAGCTGGGTTACTTTAAGCCAGTCACTTTTCCTCAGACCAGCGCACCTCACAGGGTTGCTGTGGGTAAAATAAGAGGAGGAAGGAATATTAGGTATGTTCGACATCTTGTTTTATTTATAAAAATAATAAAAGTGGGGTATAAATATATGAATGGATGAATAAATAAATATATTCTTTGTTGCCTCATTCAGCCTTAGTTTCTGCATCATTTATTAGGGTTTAAAAATTGGATGGTCCCACTTTTATTTTCCTGAACATTCTCAGAAATGCTCTAAAAGTGAACTTCCTTGCCCCCTCCCTTAAAATAGAGAATGAGGCAATATAAAAATGATTGTAGGGATTTTTTTTTTCATGGTTTGCTTTCTGCTAGCTGGGCATTCTGGGATTATAACAGAAATCTATCAATAAAATACCAAATTGGAAAAAAGATGCATAAAATGTGTAATACAAGTTTAATAATATATTGCACCATACAAAGTTTTGCTGTGAGTAGAAGTTAAGTTTCGATTCAATTCAGTGAAAAAAACTCAGTAGGTAGTTTTCGAAAAGAAAAGTTACTATTTCTCAGCCTAAACTACCTCAGATTGTGGTTGTGTAAATAAGAGATAAGAAAGGCACTCTACATCATAGGTGAGTCAGATCAAAAAACAGAATCCGGGGAGTTGACTTTTATAGATGTGAAGAGCTGACTTGCAGCCATGGTTCATAACTTCCTGGCATAAGATATTTCTGTCAAATAAATAAATTCCATAGATTGCTGTGCTCAAGGCCGAATTCTCAGTGCAGATACTTTTCTGCCAGTCAATCTCTTAAAAGAAAAAAAGATGGTGAATATAGTGCCATGTTTTAATAAAATTAAATTATGGAAGCTGCAGTTTTATCTTTTATGCCTGATACTTACAGAGAGAATTACCGTACTTTGTCTTGAACATCATGGCAGTTGAAAGATAATCTGAAATGGAAGCTGGTATGCATTTTTGATATTACTATAGGATTTTTTTTAAATAGGAGAACATAATGGAGTCACCTCAACACACATAATGTTATTCTTACTACCTAGAGCAGAATAGGACAGTTGGTCAAGGAGAACTGAAATGAAAGGGAACAGAAACTGAAAGAAAAATTGATCGTTGATGTAGACTAAACTTGAATTACTCTGGTATTTGGCAGGACTAAAATGAATAGAGCTTTTAAACACTGTACATGGACTCAGCTTAATATTCTCATTTAATTTATTCCCAAGGAAATGAATCAATGCATGACATCATGTTACCTTGGAATCAGATAATATTGAACAATCCAAAGATGTTCTATACAGCATTTGTAGGTCATTTACTCTGCTCCTCCAAAAATAATATAATCATTTTCATTTGTTTAATAAAGTCCCCTAAAAATAAAATGTGCATATCTATAAATCATAGAGTAATAGGAAGGGGCCATTTAAGCTGTTCAATGCCCTGCAGAAAAAAAAACCAATTGGAACCAGCCTTCCTGCACATACTGCACAGAAAGAGGGCTAAGAAAATACCTACAGACTCCTCACATTCTGAACATAAACTGTTTCAACTTCACTCCTTGGGATGCTGCTACAGGGCATTGCATGCCAAAACAACTGACACAAAGACAATTTTTCCCCACATGCCATCACTCTGCTGAACATCTAATTCCCATAGTATTGACTTATGTCTACGTATATTTATCCATGTAGTATGGCTGTATTTCTATTAGCCTTCTCGTCTTTTCTACTACCTTCTCTTATTGATATCACTATTATGATTTTTATTCCTTTGTTGTTTTGTATGTACAGCTTAGAGCTTATGCACACAATTCCTTGTGTGTCTAATCACAGTTGGCCAAATAAAGTATTCCTGTCTGTCTGTCTGTCTGTCTGTCTGTCTGTCTGTCTGTCTGTCTGTCTGTTTATATCTATCTATCTATCTATCTATCTATCTATCTATCTATCTATCTATCTATCTATCTATCTATCTATCTATCTATCTATCTATCTATCTATCTATCTATCTATCTATCTGCATTTG
>QLTV01004097.1:923210-934202 GCA_003457575.1 Thermophis baileyi
AGTATTGTCGGTGGTGTTGAATAGTTTTACATCATCATCAAAGAGAATGCAGTTGCTTGTAATATGATCTCAAAGGTCATTTATGTAAAGTATAAAAAGTGTGGGTTCTAAAACGCTTCCTTGGGGGACAACACTATTAACAGGTGCAGGGTTTGATAGGGCATTTCCTATTTTGACTACTTGTTGCCTGTTTGATAGGAACGCAGCTATCCACTTATGCAGGGATCCGGAAATGCCATAAGATTTTAGTTTTAGAAGTAGTTTGTCCTGTCCTACTGAATCAAAGGCTTTACAGAAGTCTATATAAATTGCATCTATTGCTTTACCCTGGTCTAGTTGTGTGGTCCAAAGGTTTCTGCAGTGTAGGAGTTGCAGGTTACAGGACAAATTTTTCCTAAAACCAAACTGTTTGTTAGAGAGTAGGTTGTTTGTCTCTATGTAGAGGGTAATGGATTGGTTTATGATTGATTCCATGACTTTGCATGTGATGCAACATAATGAGATTGGTCTGTAATTTTCAACCAGGCTGGGGTCACCCTTTTTGAAGATAGGGATGACTGTGGCTAGTGACCATAAGTTAGGCAAGGAGCTGGTTCTGAAAGATATTTCATAAATTATGCTAAGAGGTTCTGCTATGGTGGTTGAGAGCTTTTTTAAGAAGTAGGCACATAATCCATCAGGGCCAACAGAATTGGTAATTCTTTTTACTGAAAGAGAAAGGTAAGATGACGTAACAGGAGGAAGATAGTCTACTGTATGGGATTAAGTATAATGAGCATGGGACAGGTGCAGCTTAAATAATAAGTGTGGGAATGTTGTGCAAGATAAATGGTCTCTCAAATAGCAAGGACATATGCTATGAAGAGCTTTATAGCACCTTAAATTGTAACTAGAAGCCAACTAGTAAACTGGTATGGCTCACCAACCAATGGTGTTATGTGCAGGTAGTGTGGCATGCCCATAATTTTCTATGACATTGTATTCTTGAGCAGCTGCAGCTTCTAAGTTATATTTCAAGGGCAACTCTATGTGGATCACATTGAAATAAACTAAATGTGAAGCATTGGTAATCACAAGTGTGGGTATATTTGCCATACAAACTGAATTGTCTTCCTGGCCATGTGAATTTAAATGGCCTTCCCTAGGTTACAGCTTCTACTTGATCTCAAGCAGGGGCTATGAGTCCAACAAGACTTCCAAATTGCACACTGAAGATGGAAGTGCAACTCCATTCAGGACCAAATCTCCGAATGCCCCTCAAACCACTGAATCTTTCCACACCAATGAATGACCTGCCCAACACTCTCATAGACATTAAATAAGAGGGGCAAGAAACTTGAAACCTGGGGCACTCTATGATGACTTATCACAGGAGAGTGAAACGGAATTCTTACGTCCCATTATCTGCAAATTTACATTGATTCCTGTACAATCTCCATTAGAATCTTCTCAATTTATTGATGTTGGGTTCATTCATTGGCAATTATCTGGATCCTTCTTTCATCTTTTTTTTGAAATTATGGGTAATATTTTCTTGTGATTGACCATCCGGCTTTTCACAAGATTTCCTAAGATTTCCAAAGATGACATTTGGGCAGATCATCAGATCTTCAGCATTCTAGGATGTAGTTTATCTTGTCCAGCTTGGATGCAGTTCAACATTTAAGCTAATTCAGCCTTAGAGGCTAAGAGGCTAATTCAGCCTCTTTTCAGTTGCCCTACTGTGGTCTTGTGTTGTCTTGTTGTGGACCTGTGATTTAGCTGCTATTATTATAATTTTATTATCATATATCACATCATATCACATCACCATATCATATCACTCATTTCATCTGGAGCTCCAGCTTTTCTGTTGCAACTTCTACAATTATGGTTATCTATATGTACTATTCTTTGGTAATCTGACACTCTTTTTGCTTCTTGTATGTATTTCACTTCCACATCCCTACTTCTTTCCTCCTTGTCCTCCCTCCTAAACTATCACATGATTCTTCTGCTGCCCTGCATTTCTTTATCTCAATGGAATTGTTTTTTGACTGTGCACTTAATTTTCTTTTTTAAAGAAATCCCCACTCATTTTCTTTTTCATTTAGCTTCTCTGTCATGGAACCTTACTTATGAGGGTTCTTTGGTGATCTCCAAGCTTGGTTGTTTTCTTGCAGACATTTCATTATCCAAACTAGGTAACATCATCAGTGCACTAATGATGTTACCTAATTTGAGTATTAAAACATCTGCAAGAAAGCAACCAAGCTCAGATAGCACCAAGGACCCCTCATTTCAACCCTGAGCTACAAACATTCTCCTATATTGGAAACGTATTTACCATTGATGAGTTTACTAAAATATACTTTCTACTTTCTCGGGTCCAAGAAAATGTCTTGTTAAGTTTTGTTTCAAATCAGGAACTTCAATATTACATGGCCATCTTCTATAGTTTTCCTCCTGCATCCACTTTTTTCACTGTCTTAACTTATGAATATTAATGACTATGGCTATAAACATTTTTTGAAGAGATGCCCAATTCAATAAAGCTTCAAAAGAATCCACTTCACTGAGACATTGTAGGAGAGCTCAGAGGTGGTATTCAGCAGGTTCTGACCAGTTCTGGAGAATCGGTAGCGGAAATTTTGAGTAGTTCGGAGAACCAGTAGCATTTTTATCTATGCAACAATAGCAATAGCACTTAATTATTTTTACCTACCTAATTATTTTTATCTACGCAACAATAGCAATAGCACTTAGACTTATATACCGCTTTACAGTGCTTTACAGCCCTCTCTAAGCAGTTCACAGAGTCAGCATATTGCCCCCAACAATCTGAGTCCTCATTTTACCCACCTCGGAAGGATGGAAGGCTGAGTCAACCTTGAGCCGGTGAGATTTGAACTGCCGAACTGCAGCTAGCAGTCAGCTGAAGTAGCCTGCAGTACTGCACTCTAACCACTGCGCCACCTCGGCTCAGTAAATACAACCTCTGACTGGCCCCACCCCCATCTATTCTCTGCCTCCTGAGTCCCAGCTGATCGGGAGGAAATGGGGATTTTGCAGTAACCTTCTCCTGGAGTGGGGAGGGAATGGAGATTTTGCAGTATCCTTCCCCTGGAGTGGGGTGCGAATGGAGATTTTACAGTATCCTTTCCCTGCCATGCCCACCAAGCCACGCCCACCAAGCCATGCCATGCCCAACAAGCCATGCCCATAGAACCGGTAGTAAAAAAATTTGAATCCCACCACTGGGAGAGCTGTATTACTCTATGGTGACAAAAAAATAAAATAAAACCAGAAGGATTCTATTATCTCCTTTTCTGACTAACACTTTTTATTAAAATGTATAAGTTTTTTTGTTAGCTCTAAGAAATAAACTGTAGGTCGCAAAAGCAGATGCCCTTTAATAACAAAAGTACCATCAGACTCATTGAAACAGATTCTTAAATTGCAACAGGGACTTGCTTCAAAGTAGCAAATTGAATTAGGTGGCTTCAAAGTTTCTTTTAAAAGCCCTTGACGGATTTAGTGATTTTTCTGCCCTTTCTGGGCAGGCTCTCTTGCAGGCTATCTACAAAGCTGTAACTTCATTTATATTTATGGAGAATACTGAATGAAGGATGAATTGTGTGCAGGCTCTCTGACATTGACATGAGTAGTCAACCAATTTATCACTGTATTTATCTTTATGTCTATCAGAGATCTTTATGGTAGCAAGTGTAATATTGCTATCCTTTCACTTTCTCTTAAAAGGTTTAACCTTACACTTTCTTGTGCTAATGAAATATTACACTACAATGTTGGTACTGCCAACACAACTGAGAGTCCAATTTAGCTCCTTAGTATGAGTTCAAGGCTAACCAATCTAGTATATACTCTTAGGTTCCTATACCACATGAAAGACAAGGAAGGCCTTTGTTCAGGGGTGGGTTCCACTTACCTTCCCCACCGGTTCGCATCGTGATGTTTTGCACGTGTGCGCTCCCTCCGCTTGCGCGCGCGTTCCCTCGGGCAATTTGGCTTCTGCACATGCTCAATAGCTTCAATCAGCCCGAAACACAGCTGAGGAGCTGATCAGCTCTGCTTCGGGCGAAGGAATAAAGGTCAGTATAAACCCAGGGGCAGGTGGGAGGGCCCTTTTTCAAGCAGCAGAACAGTAAAAAATTCGCAGAAAGTAACAAAATTCACTAAAAATTCCCCAAAAAAGATGGCGGCGCCCACGGACCGGCACCGACCGAACCGGATCCATGACATCACCAGGGGTCGCTAACGGTTCGGGCGATTCAGTCCGAACCGGGAGGAACCCACCCCTGCCTTTGTTAGATAGGGCCAGCTTACCAATCAGGTACATACCTAGAAATTCAATAATCAGAAGGAGCTGAACACACCACCTCCTTAGTCTTCAGGGTCATGCCAAACCTGACCACTTTAGAAATTCGAGGAAAAAAGATTTTGTTTTTTCAAAAAAAAAATTTTTTTGAATTTTTAAGTCAGCATTGGATAAATGCTACTTTGGTTCTGACAGTCTAAACCTTTTGTTAGACAGATTTAAGGCTGCTGTACTGTATTTTTCTCATTAACATTATCTTTAAAAAGGAGATACAGCAGAGATAGTTCAAGTTAAAAGAAAAAAGCACCTCAGATCCTGAAGTATTTCAGATTGAATTGGCTTGCTTCCAGATCTTGAATCTAAGCATGCCCTTTTTCAATGTTGAATCTTCAAATGAAATTAAATCAGAACTGAGTCACCCAGTCTTACTAATGGTTGCTGGCCAGCTCTAGGATGACATAATATAATTTAGAAAAAAATATTGTGCATGATGTTAAAAACTTGAACATCCATTAGAGCAGGTTTCTTACTTTGTTTATTTAGATATCTGGGGAGCAGGGAGTTATCTGAAATTCTTATTGTGAAAATGGCCTCTATAGGGCTCTGTGTTGAAGAAAAAGAAGGAAGAAATAATATTTAATAATGAGATTGCCTGGCCTTCACTGCTCCCTGTCCTCAACGTTGAAGCCATCTCTGTCATCTTTGTAGATATCTACAGAGGAAAATTACAATCCTGCTAATAATTTGCTGGGTTCACACATCATGCTCATCCATGCCTTGCTTTTCACATCATTTATTTAATCGATTTAAAGGCTACTCAATCTCTGAAGCAATTCATGGGTGTTTATAACAAGAAAAGAATGCAAATTAAAGCAACACAGAGATGGAAACAATATTAAAAGAATTAAGAATCCATATTGCAGAAAAAGCATAGAAACTGGACAACCTACAAACATCAGCTAGTTACAAAAGAGTCAATATCAGAAACAGAATCATGAGTCATCCTGTTCAGGGCTTCTTGAAAGAGCCAGGATTTCCTTTAACCACTATTTTTTAAACAAGCCAATAGCGATTCATAATATTAAGTCAGAAAACAAGCCATTATTGATAAGCTCACACCTTTCAGTAAGCCAAAGCCAAATAATTATATTGTTTTAAATCAGGATTTTACGCATTTTCATACAAACACTAGACAACAGTGGTGAAATCCAAATTTTTTTACTACCGGTTCTGTGGGCATGGCTTGGTGGGCGTGGTGTGGCTTGGTGGGTGTGGCAGGGGAAGGATACTGCAAAATCCCCATTCCCTCCCCACTCCTGGGGGAAGGATATTGCAAAATCTCCATTCCCACCCCACTCTGGGGCCAGCCAGAGGTGGTATTTGCCGGTTCTCCGAACTACTCACAATTTGCGCTACCGGTTCTCCAGAACCTGTCAGAACCTGCTGGATTTCACCCCTGCTAGACAACCTGTGACCCCTTGGGTCATCCTTTCAGAGACATTTCCTTACCAGATTCCTTAATGCCTTCAACAATGCCAGAGCCTTGAAAATAGCCTATGTTGAACATAGCTAACATCAGCACAGGAAATGTTTTATGATATTTTGTATTATGTCAGAAACTGGTTTATGATAGTATTTATGTTATAAAATGTTTTTTATAAAACTTATAAAACTTTCAATTCCAGAGGAGTTATAGGTCCTGAATTTGTAACATTCTGTAAATTGAAGTACCGCTTGAGATATTATTGTTGAAAAGGTTTTACCCTGTGGTGCACCATTTCACCCAGTTAACTGCTGCAGGAACCAGATTTTTAGTAGCACCTAAGTGGGTGACTGTAACTCTAGTGCACTTGGCTATTTCTTCTTTGTTCAGACTGGCTTTGCTCTGGCCTTCTCTGTAATGCAATTTAATCCAGGGCATACAGCATGATACATTCATTCTCCTACATTTATAGTGCACCTCTCTTCTTTAGAACTTATGGTAGATATCTAGGGATTTCTCATTGTCTGCCATTTTATTAGCTTAGCTTCAGGAAAAGGGCTATTGTGTGCTTTCAGTCCAGAAGATAACTTAATAGCAGCTCTAGAAATAATAGCATAAGATTTCTTTAAGAAGCTTACTTGGAGGTTAAAGGCCCCAGTTTACTCTCCTGAAGCACATTGTTAAAAACTGTACTCTAAGAATCTAGAGGGGAAGGGGAAAGATGGCTGGGATAAGTTTGAAGAGGTCTAATGAGCAAGCATCCAAGTGAGTATCTATGAGATTTCTAATAGCAGCAAGTTAGAGGTCACACAAACTGTGAAAAAAAAAGCACAAGCCTAATTTGATATGAAAAAGCAAAGAAGTGAGCATGAAGTGGCTGAAAGAAATAATGGGTTTCTCCTTTGAATATATGATTCAGTGTGATTCCAGTGGGGAATTGTAATGACACAGTGAGAATGCACTTAAATAGCTCTGCATTTCATAAATGCAATGCCTATTATGTGACAGGTATAATAAAGTCCTTTATGCATGTACAGCTTTTGCAAAGAACATTAAGGACTGCAATGACACATCACAGAATCTGCATTTAAAATGGCCTTCTTGGGGTCCTCATTTCCAGTTGAAGGAATCTGGATCATAAGGTTAAAAATAAGTCTCCTGGAAATTAGAGAGAGCTGTTGGCAATTAAAGAACTTGCAGAATCTTGTCCAACAAATTTGTTACATACGGGAACTGATTCTAGCTGGACCCTCGGAATGGAGTTGCACATTTCAGAATTTTTGGAATTACAGGCCTTTAGAAAGAGATATTCAATCTTGGGAATGTTTGGTGTTATGAGAATGTTCTCTCCACTTTTTAAATTATATCTTTTTAATTGTAAGCTGCCCAAAGTCATTTAAGTGAGTTGGGAGGTGGGGAAATATGATGATTAAATAAATAACTCAAGAAATCACTTGAGATGGCAAAGCTTTTTGCAAGGAACAGTACAATACTTGGAGGAGTTTGCCTATAAGTAGTAGAGATTAGTGACTACATTGTTTTCCTTTTCAGTTATATACTTTTCATCTTGTTCAACTTGAGTATATAATCAATATTCTTGCAAAATTCAATATATCACAAATGTTCTTGACCGCTTCCCACTATTTGAAACAAGGCAGATTTTTTCTTTAAAAAAATCAGCAAGAATCAAATTAACTTTTTAGTTATGCCAAATAATAACCACTAACCATTTTTACAATAATCTACTTAATTGTCAAAACCCAAAATCAAAATTTCATTTTTTTCTCTTTCATACAAAAAGTCCAAAAGCGGTTTCCCAATAACCACAAAGCTATTTAGACTCTTGTCCCTAATTAATACAGTCAGCTATGCTACCTCTGCTAGTTCCATCATCTTTTCAATCCATTCCTCCATTGTTGTAGTTAATGTTTCTTTTCATTTCTGGGTATATAGAATTCTTGCAGCTATCAACATGTAGTTATAAATTGTTGCTACAGAGTTCCATTTCTTTTTCAATTCTTTAATATCCTAAAATAAAAGTTTCTGGTTTCTACTGTTTTAAAAAAGAAAAAATTAAAAAAATGTTTTTAAAATTTTCTGAATTAAGTGATGGATATTTCGTTGCCTTGTCATATGTCCACTACATATAATAAAAAGTACCCTCCTTATATTTGTAATTTTTATACCTTTGACAGTTTACCCGATGTCAAATCCTACCAGTACATCATTTTATGGAAGTTCTCTTTAAAAGTATAATTCAGTGTGAACTTCAGTTCTTTAGTCTACATATTTTCCCATTGCTCTAACATTATATTATAAACAAAATTTCTTGGCCACTGACTCATACAATGTTTAACAGATCCACTTTTTAGATTTAACTGTAGCAACATTTTATCAACCTTAGCCATAAGACATTCATCATTGGTACAGAATATCATTTCAAATTCATTTTTAGCAGCTTCAAGACCATATTTTATAATACAAAGTGAACCTTTCTTTCAATTGTAAACAGATAAACCAATGACATGTGCAATCTTCTAGCTCCAAGAATCGGTACACTTTGAACAAAGGATATTATTTCACTATAAATCCATCAATTAGGAGTTCATTGTCATTTCCTTCCTTAGAAAAGGCTTCTTGGGTTGACATCCAAAGAGATATTTTAGAGAAAAAACCTTTTCTTTGTATTTATTCCAAACAATACAAATGGCATGGCACACCTCACAATGTATTTCTTGAAATCTGCACTTATTTTAACTTTATCATACCATAGATTTGTATGCCATCCAAACCTCAGTTCAGGACCTTCCATGTCCCATAACCTTTTATTCTTTAGGGTCACCCATTCCTTCATCCAGACCATATATATTAAGAACCATTTTTAAATGGTTCCATCATTATGGTCAATATTTATTCACTCTTGTGCCTTGTAGTATTTTAAAATTTTAATAATGACTCATTTATATTTTAATAATGACTTTTTAGTATATTTGTTTTAATTAATTGTTGTACACTGTGGAAAGTCACTTTTTTGTAAGATGAAGGACCATATAAATTTGATAAATATCCCAGGTGTTGATTGCAACCAATATATTAGGAAACATTTTTGAATTGATTCATTTCATTTATTTTGATTTTTCTTTTTCCCATAGTGAATTATTTTTAATTTCCAGACTTAAAATGAAGGTTATAGGCTGAATGCATTAGCAAGTACCAGGTGTACTTGCTCCTGGTACTTCCATTTAGAATCCAGAGGCAAAGGATAATAGCAGACCCCTTCACCCTCTGAATTCTAAAAAGGCTTCTAGTCTTCAATCTTTTAATATCCTTTCTCCATGAGTGACAGGGTCATAGCTATGAAGAAAAGCAGACATTACAAAAATGTTCATCATGACCAGTGGTGGGTTGCTGCCGGTTCGGACCGGTTCTCCCGTACCAGTGGCAGAAATTTGCACCTGCTCGCCGAACCGGTAGCGATGGCCCACTGTCCACGCCCCCGAACCGGTTCTCTGGTTGCCGCAGCTGGCAAAAAACCCTCTGCGCGACTTCTGTCGTGATGCAAACTGGTAGGGAAGGTAAGTGGAACCCACCCCTGATCATGACTGATGAAATATCAGATTCTATGGAGAAGAACAGAACTCTCTATAATGTGTGAGTTGTGGGGGCAACGTAAAAAAATTAGAACTAGTGGATTTTTCCCTTGAACAACTTTTTAGGAAAAGTCATGCATGTGGAAAAGGTACAAAAATGTGCATGATTCAATCAAAAAGATCCCATTGTTTCCTCTTATTACATGCAAATTTAAGAACAGAGAAAAAAGTGATAGCTTTTCCTTCCCAAAATTAAAAGATTAGGATATGAATAGCAAGAATCAATATTACCTACTCTATATACTTAAATTGACAGATGCAGATACAATGCTGATGAATAGGCAACACAACTTAACTATCACCATGGAAACTCAAAAATCACAAATGTTCAAGTCAAGAGTAGTAGTAATAACAGAAAAATCTTCCCCTGGATGTTTTTCTTTTAGATTATCATCTGTCATTAATTTTCCAGTTTCACTTATTTCAAGAAGATGAATTCACTCTCTCACAAACTCAAAAATCTCAGTGGCTAACAATCTATATACTACTAAAACTTTTGTGACTCTTTAATGCTTTGTAGCAATAGCAATAGCACTTAGACTTATATACCGCTTCATAGTGCTTTACAGCCCTCTCTAAGCAGTTTACAGAATCAGCATATTGCCCCCAACAATCTGGGTCCTCATTTTACCGACCTCGGAAGGATGGAAGGCTGAATCAACCTTGAGCCTGGTGAGATTCGATCTGCCAAACTGCTGGCAGCCAGTGATCAGCAGAAGTAGCCTGCAGTACTGCACTCTAACCACTGCGCCACCACGGCTCCTACAATTAGGCAAAGTGGTGTATCATAGAGCAACAATTTTTAAATCAATGTACTTCAAATGGACTAACTTAAATAATGCATGCAAAATCCAGGATTTCGGGCCCATGAAAGTTGTGGATGTTTCAGTACCACCACATCTCCTGACTACATTTCCCAGAAACCTGTAGGTTGTGTGGCAAAAGTCAAGGTACAACAGGTGTATCCCCACTCTGTTTCCCATCTGGCCACAATTTATTTATTTTATTTATTTATTTATTTGTCAAGCGTATATATGATTACGAACAAAGTATAAACAGAGTATAAACATGTTTGTGAATATATAAGTACAAGCATGGTTATGAGTACAAGAAATTTAACGAGTATATGGGTACATTAGGACAGGGACGGTAGGCACGCTGGTGCGCTTATGCACGCCCCTTACAGACCTCTTAGGAATGGGGTGAGGTCGACGGTGGACAGTCTAAGGTTAAAGTTGTGGGGGTTTGGGGAAGAAACTACAGAGTCGGGTAATGTATTCCAGGCATTGACCACTCTGTTGCTGAAGTCGAATTTTTTGCAATCTAGTTTGGATCGGTTTACGTAAAGTTTGTATCTATTGTGTGCTTGTGTGTTGTTGCGGTTGAAGCTGAAGTAGTCATTGACAGGTAGGACATTGTGGCATATAATTTTGTGTGTTACACTTAGCTCAGATCGAAGACGGCGTAGTTCTACATTTTACAGGCATAAAATTTAAAGTCTGGTGGCATAAGGTATTCTGTTGCGAACAGAGGAGTGTAGT
>QLTV01004097.1:934583-957664 GCA_003457575.1 Thermophis baileyi
CTGTTCCTATTTTGACCACTTGTTTTCTATTTGACAGGAATGCAGTTATCCATTTGTGCAGGGGTCCAGAAATGCCATAAGATTTTAGTTTTAGAAGTAGTTTGTCGTGTACCACTGAGTCAAAGGCTTTGCAGAAGTCTATGTAAATTGCGTCTATTGCTTTGCCCTGGTCGAGTTGTGTAGTCCATATGTTTTTACAATGTAGAAGTTGTAGATTGCAGGATAAATTTTTCCTGAAACCAAATTGTTTGTGAGAGAGTAGGTTGTTAGTCTCTAAGTGGAGGGTAATGGATTGATTAATGATTGATTCCATGACTTTGCAGGTGACGCAACATAAAGAGATTGGTCTGTAATTTTCAACAATACCCAATCAGATGGCAGTAAAGCTGCATGGGCAAGACTCCACTGGCTGGTTTGGAACCAAGGCTGAAATTTGAAGTCTCTTAACAGCAGTGCTGGTGAGGGAAGAATGAGGGAGGGACTCGTATTCCTGAGTAGGGCTGGCTGCATTCACTTCATCCCTGGAGGGAAGGATGGGGTCCTTGGGGACATGCTGGGATGGGGATCAGGGATGCAATTGTCCTCATGGTCCACCACTTTTTATTCCCCCTCATCCCAGTAAAGTGGCAGACGGTTCTGCAGGTCAGCCAAGAAGGACAAGCAAAAGGCTTCACCATGGTTCTCCTGAGTGTTATGAATGGAGGGAAGCAGTGCAAGCCTATATTATATGTAGAAAGAAGAATGATCCAACTCTAAACTTATTAGATCCAAAAAGAGCATATCCAGAATAAGGTTTTTCTATTGGGCTTGATCGTCAGTTTAAGAAGTTGTCACCTAAGAGGATTATAGCAAGACCCTTTGCTATATTGAAATAATAGGAAACAATTTCTTTTGTTTTAGGAAATTCTTATCCAATCAATTCAAACCAAACCAAAGTCTCAGGACTGGTACATTACCCTTTGCAGGATACCAACAGATAGATCTAACCCTTCTGGAACATGGTGTGTGTGTGTGTGTGTGTGTGTGTGTGTGTGTGTGTGTGTGTGTGTGTGTGTGTGTGTGTGTGTGTGTACATTTATTTTTGGGGTATATGCATGTGTTTTTGTGTGAGAGATGTGAATATGGAACCATATCTACAATTTGTTACTGGAGGTCATTTTTTAAAAACTGGCCTTATCAAGATTGCCTACAGTAGCAAATAGATCAAATTGCTTAGATACCACCTGAAGGAAATTTGAGAAAATATAGCCTAATAAGATGTAGTAGCCTGAAGAAACCTCAGAACATGAATGAAACTGCAATAATCAAAGTGTGGGAGACATCTTGATTAGAAAGGGCAATGTAATAAAAGGAAGAATAGTTTGTGGCTGTATATGTTTTGATATCACCATTTAACTGTTTCCTGTGTCGTTTGATTTTTTTAAAAGCATTTTGGCATTTTCTTCATAGAGTTTCATCATCTTTTTATGGAAAGGCTTTTTCTTAACTTCTTTTTGTTCTTGAATTGTTTGCTGTCTGAAGACCAACTGAATGAAATTAAACTAAAGTCCATACCAATTATATGTACAAATCTTCTGTTGTGTGGAGAATGTGGAGAGGAAATTTAGCTTTTTCTCATCTACACAAATAAGTTGATTAAGTTATCCAAGTTGAACAATGTGTGCCTACAGATAATATTGATTTTGAACTTCTAACAGTGCTCACCTCCACTGCTATTAGCAAGAAATGAAGTACACTTGTTGTAACTTCTTTTACAAAGGATGGTATCTCATGCACTAGGTAAGGCTTTAAATATACAAAGTGTTTTACTGTAGAATTCTAAATTATACATTTGTGATGTTTGCCTATCAATACAGTGATTTTTTGTGACCCTTTTAAACTTTCTCCTTCTATATTTTATTTCCGTCTTATTCCATGGTTAAACTTTGTCTGTATTTAATATCTTTGTCCATTCAAACACGATGTTCTTATTTTCACTCCTCTTGTTCTCATTTCTCCTTCATTATTTCTCTTTCAACACTTTCTTAACTCTTTTATATTTTAACTCTTGGACTTTTACTACTTTTATTATCTCTTTTCTTTGTCTTCCCATTGTTTTCTTCTCCAGAGTAATTTCTTTTGCTCTTTTTTTCCAGCTTCTGCCTTCAACCATCAGGGTCTGAGGTCACTTGTTCATTTGAGGTCAGTTGCTCATCATCTTCTGTTGATGCAACACTATTCTTCTCTCAGCCTTTAACATTCTTCTAAGCTCTCAAATGGTGAATTCTACTCTGGTGAATGAGCATCTTCTTTTTTGCCAACCCTCTTTTCTTGTTGTTGTGGCTTCTCAAGGATTCCACAAAGCCATTTTCTATTTTCTCCTTTCTTTGACCCTTTTATGGTCTCCTCTGAATGCCCCGAATTAAAGTCTGGAGAGGCAGATCAGATATATTGTCAGCCTGAAAAGCTAGGAGACAATTAGGTATCATCTGCAATTTCCTGAGGTTTACAAGTAGAGACCTAATTTAGAGAATGAGAGGTCAGATACTGTCATGGCACCTAGCATAGAGCACATTGGCAGCTGGGAATGGCTGAGCAAAGGTCATCAGTATGCTTCCTTGAGAGGAGAGTGTAAGAATGCCCTTAATCAAGTCACATCAAAACACCTCTTTCATTCCAATCACTTTTGCTCCTTGTATGAGTTTAGTGCCTTCTGGTTTTCTTCTCCTTTTCCCTCTCCAACCATCGTTTTGTTGCAGCCTAGTGAATGATAAGTTGAATATGAGCCAGCAGTGTGCAACATCAGCCAAAAAAGCTAATACAATCCTGGGTTGTATAAACAGAGGCATAGAATCAAGATCACGTGAAGTATTAGTACGACTTTATAAAACTCTATTAAGACCAGGGGTGGGTTCTAACTTACCTTGCTGCCGGTTCGCTTCCTCCCACGCCACGTGGGTGCGCCTCATGGGCGCGCGTGTGCTTCACGCGCACACACATGCGCAGTACAAAAAAATGGAAAAAAAAATCCCCCCCCCCAAAAGCCAAAAACAAGATGGTGAGACATGTGCAGTGCCGAAAACTCGGCTTTTGCGCATGCGCAGAAGAAAAAAAAACCGGGAAAAAAACCCGGGAAAAAAATTCAAAAAAAAAAATCAAATTTTTTTTTTAAAAATATGGCAGCGTCCATGGACCAGCACCGACCGAACCGGCTCCGTGATGTCATCGTGACATCACCAGCTGGTCACTACCAGTTCGGGTGAACCGGTCCAAACCGGGAGGAACCCACCTCTGAGTAAGACCACACCTGGAATAGTGCAGCCAATTTTGGTCACCATACTACAAAAAAGATGGTGAGACTTTGGAAAAAGTTCAGAGAAGAGCAACTAAGATGATCAAAGGCCTGGAGACTAAAACGTATGAAGAATGGCTGCAGGATTTGGGTTTGGCTAGTCTAAAGAAAAGCAGAATTAGAGGTGACATGATAGCAGTATTCCAGTATTTGAGGGGCTGCCACAAAGAAGAGGGGGTCAAATTATTCCCCAAAGCGCCAGAGGGCAGGACAAGAACAATGGTTAGAAACTAATCAAAGAGAGAAGCACCCTGGAATTAAGGAGAAACTTCCTAACAGTGAGGACAATTAACCAGTGGAACAGCTTGCCTTCAGAAATTGTGGGCGCTCCATCACTGGAAGTTTTTAAGAAGAAACTAGATAGTCACTTATCTGAAATAGTATAGGTTCTCCTGAGCAGGGGGCTGGACTAGAAGACCTCCAAGGTCCTTTCCAGCTCTATTCTATTCTAACCAACACATTTCCTCCTCAACTGTCCTTATCTAATTCTTAGTTCCACCTGCCTCCTTCGAGAAAAGTTCTTGTGTATGTATTATAGGATCTTGTTGAGATGTCTTCACCAAGCTATTATCTAATAGTCGCTAGGAAGTCACCTATTGCCTTTCCTGTTTCAAGGGAAGAATATAAGAATTCTGTAGCCTGAAGGAACTGTTAAGAAGAAAGATCTTCATATAATTGTACTAGTATTAGAGTATTATCTCTAAAACAATGGAATCTAATCCAAGATTCATTCAATAGAGAAACAGAGAACATGTTCTTAAATATGGAAGTTAGATATGGTTTGAAAATAAACTAGCAGCAGGACTTCCATAGTACTACAATCATTAATACTCATTGTTATAGCCTTCAGACCAGGCAGCAAATTTAAAATGGCCTAATTTTCACCTTGTTAATCCCTGAAAGGTGTGACATTTATAAATTCTACTGCCAATCATAACTTCTTTTGGCAGTTGGTGAGTTAAAGGTAAAAAAAAAAAGGAATGGGTGTTTCTAGGAAGCAGTATTCCCATTCTATCCTTAAACCAGTGTTTCTCAATTTCAGCAACTTTAAAACTGTGGTTGAAGTCCACATATCTTAAAGCTGCTGAGCATGAGAAAGTCTGCTTTAAGCTACTTTACCTTCCCAAATGCCCCATCTCCAAACATCAAGAGGGTGATTATCTTTTAGGGTTTATGGTATTAATGCTGGGAATATAAATTTGCTTTCAGAGACTTCCTTATTCATTCTTTTTCCTAAACCTCCGTCCCCCTCTCTCTTACACACAATGAAAAGATTCAGCCCTACTTGTTTCAATAACATAACTACTTTGTCATTGGTTTTGTAAGAATAACAGAGTAACAGAATAACAGAGTTGGAAGGGACCTTGAAGGTCTTCTAGTCCAACCTCCTGCTCAGGCAGAAAGCCCTATACCCATGATGGCAAACCTATGGCACGTGTGCCGGAAGTGGCATGCAGAGCCATCTCTCTGGGCATGCCAGCCATCGCCCGTTGCTCTTCCAGATTCCGGCACGCAAATGTGCACCGGCCAGTTGGTCTTCACGCATGCGGGAGCACCAGAAACTGGAAGAGCAGATCACTGGTGCGCATGTGCATGCTGGGAAGCTGAGCTTCTGGTTTCTGGTGTGCAGTTGGTCTTCACGCGTGCATGCGCGCCAGAAACCGGAAGACCAGGTGACCGGTGTGCATGTGCATGCCAGAAACCGGAAGCTCAGCTTCCTGGCATGCACATGCTTGCCAGGGAGCTGCTCTTCCGGTTTCCAGCACTTCCACGAGCACATGCACATGCTCCTCTTTTGGCACTCGGTGCCAAAAAGGTTCTTCAACACTGCCCTATACCATTTCAGACAAATAGTTATCCAATCTCTTAAAAACTTCCAGTGTTGGAGCGTTCACAATTTCTGGAGGCTGAAGAAGATATTCTGTCACCACTTGGGTGAACTTTATATAACATTTCAATTACCATAGTTTATGTAATATATAAATATGCATAGTAATAAACATAAAATTCAAGATTAGAAATCAGAATTGGTTTGTTGTCATTTTAAAACAAAACAACATATAGACTGTAATGAAACTTAACTACTCAAACTTCTGATGAACTTTAACTTTGAGGATACTAAAGAGCAGCCTCTAGTTCAGAACCTTTTCGGCACTGAGTGCTGAAATGGGAGCATTGGAAACCGGATGTGCAGCTCCCCGGCGCACATGCGTGGGAGCGCTGGAAACTGGAAGAGCAATTCCCCAGTGTGCATGCGCACGCCGGGAAGCTGAGCTTCCGGTTTCCAGCATACGCATGCGCATGTGCATGGGTCACCTGGTCTTCCAGTTTCTGGCACACATGCGCGTGTGAAGACCAGCTGGCTGACATGCATGCGCACACCGGAAACTGGAAGCTCAGCTTCCCGGTGTGCACATGCACTCCCATGTGCAAAGACCAGCTGGCTGGTGCACATGCGCACACCGGAAACCGGAAGCTCAGCTTCCCGGCATGCACATGCACTCCCCCGCGTGCGAAGACCATCTGGCTGGCACACGTGTGCACTGGACTGCGGAAGAGCAATGGGCGATGGCTGGCGTGCCCGGAGAGATGGCTCTGCGTGCCACTTCCGGCACGCATGCCATAGTTTCGCCATCACAGCTCTAGTCTTTACTCTCCCTGAGACTTGAAGTCAAAGCAGGTTCACACAACAGGTTTTTACTTTGGACTGCGTCTGGGTGAAGCTGACAGCAGACAGGAGGCAAAGTAATTCTGCCAACCAGACTTTTTATTGTGTAAGTTCCATAAAATAAAGATTTTATCTTAGATATGAGGTTGCAACCTATTTTCAAGCAATATTTTATCTTCCTCACTATTTAATTTAGAATTACATCTAATCTGTAGTCCTATTTTCTGTGCTAGGCTTCTATTTAGTTTAACAGTTTACCCATATCCTGTATTATAATCTGTTTTAGCTTAGTTTTAACTCTTGCTATTTTTCTTCTAGGAATACTCTGCCTTTCCTTGCCACCACTACTCAAAGTCTCTTTGTGAATGTTGAATGTTCAGCACCACCTGCTTTCTGGATCTTTTTGGGATGACTGCTAGTACTCCAGGCCTTTCAGGGTGTTACAAGGATTCAGTGTTTTGTTCCAACACATCTGTGTTGGGTTTTTCTCCTGTCAGCTTCTGAGATGTTCTTTCATTTCCAGCACTCTGAGCATTTTACAATTCCTAGCTCCTGGGCAGCTAAAAAACTATCCGCATTCTGGGCTCTGGAGGAATAACCAGGCTTTGGGTCCAAAGCATTTGCAAGCACTTTGAGCTATTCTCAATTGCCAAAACTCTGGATTCTTCCAGTAAAATATCAGTTGATGTTTTCTGACATGTTCCACTGTTGCCAACTATTGTCACTGCTTGCAAACTCCATTCTTGCCATCATGATATCTATCTCTTTATTTGTTCCCTTTTCTTTCAGTTTTCATGTAGCTGCCATGGTCTCTTAAAAAAAAAAAGTCTGGCTTGTCTGGAACAGGAGCTGGCAAGCCCCCCAAATTTGGGCAAAATTAAAGAAGAAGAAAGTACCCAGACGTCAGTAAGGTATCTTTAATGTTAGTCTTGCAATAAATGCAGAATCATAGAAAGTGGAAGAGAAAATTTTAAAACTCATTTTACTGATTGCATTAAAGTGGACTCTCTTGGAATGATTTGAAACATGTGTTGGAAGAAATATCCATCTGGTTCAGTTCCAAACTGGGAGAAAGGCACTGGAGACAAAATGGAGGCTGGAGGCTGATTGGAAAGAGAGCCCATTTATTGATGAACAGGACCACATGGGTTGTGGTTCTGGTGCAGCTGACCACGTGTATTTGAGAGTGGGGGGGTTTTATAACCTTCTCTTGGGCTTTGCACTTGAGCTTCCTGTTCCTGTGCAAGAACATGTATTCTATTGGCTGTTGTCAGACTCCCATGGGGCCATGTCATAGCTGGCTCTATAGGTTGTCTGAGCTCCCAGGTTTGGTTGAAGTTTGAACTGCTGAGATGATGCAATGAAGAGGCTTGTGTTCTGAAAGGGTGTTGGGCAATTCCTACTGTGGCTGAGGGCTAATCCTACCTTCCTTGGATCTTGGGTGAGGGTATTAGCTTATGAATAGAGCTATCTATCTCTTTATCTCTTAAGTGCTGACATCTGCTGAGGGCTATTAAGAAAGGTAGGGGCTGCTTTCTGTCTCCAAGAGCGTATTTCTCCCTTTAGGGAAATATAATATTCTGCCTTTTTAATATTTCCTAAAATATTTCATTCTTCTAGGAGAGGGGTGGGTGCTAACTTTCTACACATGTATTACCAACTTTCTTGACAGTGGTTCCACCTTGAAGAACCAATGACCTGGATGGGATTACCAGATGTCTAGTAGAAGGAGACCATGTCATTTTTTTGTCCTCGTGTCCTCTGTCTGGCAGGCATAGCTTTACAATGAAATTTTGTTCAACTTTTTGAGCATCTAACAAGCTTTGTTTTCCTGAGCAGCTTTTCTCCCTGGTGCAATGCTTCTCTAATAAGAGCTAACTGCAAGTTTAGAAGCTCTGCTCTGTGACCTTAATTATTTGATTAATACCCTCCTGCCTGGTTTCTGTTGCTGCCTGAAATTGACAAGACCTTAATCAGTTACAGGCTGGAAACTTTTATCTCTTAAGGCTCTAGCACATTCCTGAGACTGAAAAACCAATTTTTCTGATGCTAGAAGAAGTAATTTCATATAAATGCTTATACATGCAAAAAGAATTTCATATAATTCTTTCTGGCAGTTTTTCATTGTAATTTTTGTCACCGAGGCCAAAAAGTTAAACAATTAGTGGGTCCTCCTTTTCAATTATCTATGTCCCCCTTTGCCTGTTCAGATAACTGGTAACCCTAGCCTTGCATGATTTGATTAGGTACTTCCAAATGATTTCTGTAATGTCTGTTTAGCACAAGGCTGAGTCTTATAAATGTAGATTCATGTAGGTGAGAATCTGACCATGTCTTTATTTAAAGGAATGGCCTAGCAGGGTGAGTGAAGGGTCTAACTTCATTTCAGGCTCTATGGAGTGTCAGACACCTTGCCCATCAAATATTGTCCATAACTAGATCATTAAATGAGTTAACTGACTTATTCAATGCCAATACAACCAGTTCTGATCAACTGGGTAAACTCACAATTCCAGGGAATAAGTATTTGTTTTCTGCTTTGTGGAATTGTTGCTGAGTTCTTTTGCTTCAGTGGAGAGCAATAGACTAGGGATGAAGCTGAATGCCTCCATGCTGCCATCCTTAGCGATATTACTGAAATAACGTAGATGTATTTGAAAACTTATTGTAGTAGAAAACAATAAAAGACCATGGTGCAAAAGCAATAAACTAAAATTGGATTTTTTGGTTTGTTTTTGGTATGTATGAGGAAAGAACATGTTCCCATTTATCCTATGTTTATTTAGGTAAAAAAACAAAGAACTGCTTTTACTCCCCATTGACTGAAGCCAAGGAAAAACTGCTGAATGGGGGGGGGGGAGGGCATGCCNGGGCGGGGGGGGGTTGCCTGCCATGGAAACAGAAGGGTCCACCAAATTAATTCAAGTCCAGTTGAGGAATTGTTATAGAGTAGAAACTAGAACAACTAGGGCCTGCAGCAAAATGTTGCAGCATGGAGTGCATTTGTTCAAAGTCTGAGCTTTCACATTTTATTCTCCTTTCTCTTCTAACTTTCCTTTTTTCTCTATTTTTCTCAGTGAGCTGTGTTCTGACTGTATATCCCATTCCTTTTATTTTTTTTGGCAGAAAAGAAAAATATTAATGCCTGGAAACAGCACAATATACAGATAGGCAAATTCTCTTTTTAAGAAGTCAGAAGAGAGGAAGAAATATTTTTGTTTCCTTTCCCCAGGTTAATTTAATCTTTGGCAAAATATCTCCTCCTCCACATTTTTCTCTGTCAGCTTCCTTTTTCCTCCTGATGTCTTTAAATAATTCTACCTGAAATGTTACTAGGAACATTCTATATAGCACCTTGGGGTAAACCTGAAAATGACCTATCCAGACAATGAACTGCTACTTTTTCTTTCTTAACAGTGATGTTTGTATTTTATTCTCTCTCTCTCTCTCTTTCTACAAATCCATGTCATATTCTCTCCATCCTGATCTGTATTGTTCTGAATCATGCAATTATGGTTTAGAGGCATGGAACAATTTAAACCAAATTTTTAAATCAGGCCAATTTTGACTGTTTTGTCCTACATTTGTTTTCTCCCTAAATGGATATTTCTCTTTGTTAAATGATATCTTTCTCATTTTTGCTCAGTTTTCCAGTCTGTCCAGATTAAACAGCAATCTTTTTCTGAGTCATAGTAATATAGTGGTTAAAGTGCAGTATTGCAAGCTCACTCTGAGGACCCAGATTGTTGGGGGAAATTGCTGACATTTGTAAACTGCTCAGGGAGTGCTGTAAAGCACTGTGGAGTGGTATATAAGTTTAAGTGCTATTGCTATTATTGAGGATTTAGGCAAGACTACATTGTGTATTGTTGTTTTTCCTCCTAGCATTTTCCCGCAAGTGCAGGAGCCATTTTATCCCACCTTGATCAGGTGTTGATCCATTGGTTGTGACAGGAATTGACCAACCAGCTTGTTGCCCAAACCTAATATCATGGACTGATGGAGAATGGCCCAAAGTTGCCCAGCTGGCTTTCATGCCTAAAGCAGGACTAGAATTCAGAGTCTCCTGGTTTCTAACCTGGTGCCTTAACCACCAGATCAAATTGGCCTCTCACTTCCCAATATTTTGTAACTTCTGCAATCCATCATGGTGGTCATTGATAATCTTGAATAATACTGACCCCAAGACAAACCCCTATTTCACATGGTAATTTGATGTAGAGAAGCTATATAGTACATTACAATATATAGAGTTCTGGAGAATTTGTCATTCTGGGCTCTGATGCAGCAAAATTGTATAGCTTACTGCTACTACAAGGTACTGCCATATAAAAACAAACATCTGTGAATTAAAGCCTCTGCACCAGAGGTGGGATTCAGCAGGTTCTAACCAGTTCTGGAGAACCGGTACCGGAAATTTTGAGTAGTTCGGAGAATACCACCTCTGACTGGCCCCGCCCCCATCTATTCTCTGCCTCCCAAGTCCCAGCTGATCGGGAGGAAATGGGGATTTTGCAGTAACCTTCCCCTGGAGTGGGGAGGGAATGGAGATTTTACAGTATCCTTCCCCTGGAGTGGGGTGGAATGGAGATTTTGCAGTAACCTTCCCCTGGAGTGGGGAGGGAATGGAGATTTTACAGTATCCTTCCCCTGCCACACCCACCAAGCCATGCCCACCAAGCCATGCCATGCCCACCAAGCCACGCCCACAGAACCGGTAGTAAAAAAATTTGAATCCCACCACTGCTCTGCACATATATTTTGTACCATAAATTCTTAATGCAGGTTTCTTGTAGCAAAGATAATTACTGAAGGAAACTCTTACTGTGGAAAACCTTTTAATGAACCCCTTGCATCACAGGCTAGACACACATTACAAACAACAGCAACAAATTAAATAATGGAATTATACTACGGTGGCCTCTGTTGCCTGCTTCCTCTTCCTCATCCAAATTCATTTAAACAGAAATTATATTCATCTTCTTGCCATTCAGGTAGACAATTGATTTGTTTACATTAAGGAACCTTGTCTTTTGCTCTTTTTTTTACCGACTTGCATGTTAAACCCACAACTGAATTATTCATGTTTTAAGAAATGCTTGCCTTTTTCTCCCTCCCACAATCCCAAAAATTAAAATGGAAACCCCAATCCCCCTTGCAAAACAAATGACACAGCCTGATTTATTGGTTTATATTAAAATGCTTCCTCTAGGGTCTTAGTAGCTCTTCTTCCTCCTCTACCACAGAACAAGTAAAAGTCCATACCTGTTAAACTCACTTCTCTGGGAATTAAACTTTGAGTTACAGCAAATCTGCTCACAACTAGGCAAGGAAAGATTCCCTGGTGTGGATTTAGCCACACTAAAATAGACTACCCATTTTAGAAACAAGATGAGGAAAGATTGGTTCTCCCAACAGCAGCTACTAATCAGAGTTACACACAGAAAAAGTAGGCTCCAGGCAGTTTCTTTTTCTCAGCCTCCCTGGGTTCTTCAGGTGAACCAGAACAATTTAAGATTTCTGCCATCACCAGCACTACAAGATTTTGATGACTGCTATTTCCTCTTTCCACTCTTGTACCTGGTTTCTGTTACGTGAAGACTTACTGTTATATATAAAAGAGGGAACTCATATTTCAGGTTCATACACTGGCATATTATACTTCAAAGTTACCCAAGAGCAAACCAAATCTCCCTAGTTTTAAATAACAGAAACCTCTAGTTCAATGTAAACCAGGAATAAAGTGAGGAAGCCAGCATATGGGAGGGGAGAAGGATGAGAGTAAAGTGTGAAAGCCAGATGCTAGTTCTTGGCTTCATGCTCTATGGTTGATCATGATGGGATATATATATATTTTCCAGTCCCAGTGCAGCTCTTTATGAGATGTGTAGCATCTGCTGAAAATAGCATCCCTGTGTCTAAGTTGTAGTTGGATATAATCATATTCAGAATTGCTCCTTGCTCAGTTATTCAAGTAAATGAGGAACCTTGAAATGCAATGAAGTTACATGACAGATTATATTTTACCATCTGCTCCCTGAAGAAAGAAATGGAAAAGACGTGAGAATTATTTTGCTTTATAGTCCCCCATCTCCTATCACCTACATTTCCGCCTTGAGATGATTTAACTGGAAGTTCAAGTATATTGGAATGATCTCCTAAAATTGCAAAGCCTGCCTTTTGACCCAATGATGGGATGCTCTGTTAATGTTGCTTGTATACCAGGTGCAAAACTCTCTTTCTAGGGTATGAGTATATCAAAAGGTAGGGAGCTACAAAATATCCAGTACTGTCTAATGACACTATTTGCTTTTGATAGTAAAGACTGTATGATGACCAGGAAGAAATGTTGGAATGGAATACAGAGAAACTAGTTCAAAACTATTTAACTGAAATGTAGAATATACTTGAGAAATGTACTATAGAAATGTGAATTGGAATCAAAAGTGAGGGGAAAAAATCACAAACCTAAGATGTATTGATGATACTATTTTGATGGATATTTGGAGAAAAGACTATGACAAATCCATACAAAAGATTTTAAGTGCAGAGCTATTAATCTAACAAAGTAAAATATTGTCAAAGCTGTCGTTTCCCCCGTTGCAAAATGTAGATAATAGGAAGAGCTAAATGCAAAAAAACAGAAAAACTATGGTGCCATAAAAATGGTTGTGAAATGGTTGGATCACAAGAAGAACAAATGATTTGAAAAAGTAAAATCGAGATGATTTATTGGATGCAGAAAAAGCTTAGATATTTTGGAGACTTTGTGTGAAAATAGTCACTGGAGAAAACCCTGATGCTTGGAAAAACAGGAAGGCAATCAAAACAAAGACTGATAGAAGGTAAAATGACTAAATACTATCGCTGTCACATCAGCATAAGCTGAGAAGAACTATACAAACAGAAAAAGTTATATACAGTCAGTCTTGGCAAAATGATGTCCATCAAAACATGAAGCATCAAAAGATATATGTCAGATATCGCTGTAAAAAAAATTATCTAGCAAATTATTTTTGTGTAATTACTTTTCCAAGTGTGGTGTTCACTATTCCATACACCAAAACAAGTAAAAACTAAGCTCATTGGCTTCCGTATTGATATGATTGTTTGCTGGAAGGCTTATCCAAATGTTGCCCTGGGCCTCAAGAATCTGTCCATTTAAGGACTGAGAAGAAGTGTATTAATAGACTTTGAGCCTGAAAACTGAATGTTGGAGCAAGAAAATATTGAAAAGGATTATGAGTTGCCTCAATATGTTAATTAATTGGTTTATAATGCCGCCTATCTTAGGCAATTCTGGGTGGTTCACAATAACAATAAATTAATAAATAAAAACCACAAAACAGTAAAAACACTGAAACAATAACACGAAAACCCTACATCATAATTGCTCTCTTGGGCTGCCCCACAGCAGGCTCAGCTGCTCTTCTTGCATAATTTTTAGCTATGCAATCTCCAAACTGAAGGAGTGGTCTTTCAAAATGGTAAATGTAGTTCACCATAAGAAAGTGCAAAGTCATGCACATTGGTACAAAATTTTGTGTGTGTGTATGTGTGTGTATGTATAAGGGAGAGAGAGTGGGGGGAGGGAGGGAGAGAGAGCGAGGGGGAGAGAGAGAGAGAGAGAGAGAGAGAGAGAGAGAGAGAGAGAGAGAGAATCTAATGTTACACATACATGAACTAACAGTGATTACAGAACTATACATTTTTCATTGGTCCTTCCTGATCTGCAGAAAAGCTTATATAATTTTGATGAAACATACCAAATCATTTCATTTTTAAAGCTTTAAAACATCTTTTTATTAACTGTACTTTATTAGAAAACATATCTACAGCTATATTTTAAGGCTTTGTTTATTCCACTGTATCTTTTTATAAGGGTGGGGTTAAGAGTATTATATCTTAATAGACCTGGCTTCATTTAAAATAATCTAAACTGGTTAATTGATTAATTAGTTCATTTTTAAACTACCCATCTCCCTAACAAAGGGACTCTGTGTTATAACATATAACGAATGCTTACTTTGTCAAAAGGCCAAGTTACAAACTCAAAAAAAAAAAAAGTTATACTGGGCATGATCAAAACCAATTTATCCCACAGAACTGTAGGCTCTAGGTGTGTTTAAGCATTCTACAAGAAGCAGAATGCTAGAGTTAAATAACTGACTTTTTATACAGAAAAAAAAATGTCAAAGTGCATTATTTCACAGGATGTACTTCAAGTGAACTTCAGTAATAAAGCAATTTGAACACACTCAGTAATTTTAAACTGAAGCCACCAGATGGCATAAGGAAATGAATATCATTAACTGTACATGTCCCCTGGTTTGGAGTTAGTCCAAACTTAAATCCATGCTTTTCTTCTTTTGGAAAGAAGAAAATTTGTATTATTCTAGCAGGGAATATAACATAAGAATAAAAATATAATAAACACACTTCTTGAAGGTAGGCAGGGGCACAGTATGTCTTGGTATTATTTCCTGTATCTTTGTTAGCCCAGTAACTTAATGCTCATAAGGAATATAACCTTACATGTTGTTCTCTTGGGACTTTTTGATTTTGATTTTTCATCTTTTTTTCTGCCATATGTTCTTCCCATTGAATGTGCACTCTTCAGATTCTATCTGAGACTGAAGAATTGGGAACGACAGAAAACTGACATTTCTTTCTCTTTCTGAATTGCATTTTCCCAAGATAACTTTGAGTTTGAACAACACTCTCTGTTGTTCCACCAGTGTTCATTACACCGACAAAAAAGTGAATAACATTTCTATATGAAACATTTTATACTATCCATAGTCCAGGCTGACTGAATCTTCCGTTAGCCCAAATAAAAATAAAGCTACAAATTTCACAGCATTGGGAAAAGTAAATGAATGTTAGAACAACCAGATCTGGGATGAAAAACTTCAGAAGATGACTAATGGTGGCAAAGTGATACAGAAAACATGAATTCTCTGCTGCATTTTAATGCTCATAGGGATTTTTGTTATCCGCACTTGGTAGACCTAATAAATATCAATTAACTGGTAGGAAAGTAGCCATATCTTTTGGAAGGCTTATGTGACTGGTACATGAAACTAAAATTTTTATCAGTGCCTTCTTGCCAATATTCCATGGAATAAATTACATTTTATTGTTATTTGGGTTTCACCCATGTTCACCTGAGAAGGGGAGAAGTTATTTTCACATATTCTTCAAACTCATAAGATGTCCTCATGGGGTTATCCTGCCACTATGGGTCAGCCCAGCTCCTTCAGGGCTTCCTGCACTAAGGGTCAAGTTCTGGAAGAAACATAGGGTCCCAGTCAGCTGTTCCTCAGCTGTGTCCTGCTCAAGCCCTACTGCACATTTCAGGATTTTCCAAAATCAAGAAATTCTGGCTCTGAAATCAGCTAGCTGGAGAGGTGAGAAAATGGGAGAAGGGATATCCAGTATTGGGTTTCTTCCTTTGAGTATAGAACCATTGGTGACCTTGAATGGTATAATCTGACAAATCTTCAGGCTGTTCCCCACACAGCATGAAATTGTGGGCTATACAGTTATTTAAACTTACCTTTACACAGAGTGGCAAGAGAACAGGATTTTTGCATTTTTATATGACATTAAATGATTCTGGTGGTACTAAGGGTTTCTTCAGAATTTTAGATGTTTTTGGAATAGTGTAAAATTTATTGGCAGAACAAACTTTTACTGCCTTAAAGTTATACAGTAAGGATACCTGATTTTCCTACATATCCTCTGGGATATCTTAGTCTAGATACAGTTAGAAGATTTTAAGTGGATCGATAGTTCTTACTAGTTTTACTTGGCTTTAGTTTTCTGCACAATTGGGTGTGCTATTAATTTGTCCATGTGTACAGAAAATGCCAGAATGAGCTAAGCAGCTTGGGGACTTGTAGGTTAGGGAAATGAGCTAAGCAGCTTGGGGAAAATGTAGGTTAGGGAAATGGAGAATATCAGTTTCACTCAGTTCTCATTTTTATATCTTTAAGATATATTTTTTTGGGGGGGGAGGTGTTTTGTTTTCTCATTTCCATAATTTTTTTCTTCTCCCCCCTTGAAAAGTTTACAGGAAAATTGATATGGTTATGTTGCAAATTTCTTTACATATACACACATAGTTCATTCATACATATTTTCCCCTAATGCACTGATTTTGGGTACACATTTCAATCTGAGCATTTCTGCCTAAAGTTTTCCTTAATATAATAGATTGTTAAGCAATGCCCTTAATTGATACATTATACATTATCTATAAAAGTGCAGTAATAATAGAAATATATCTGCCTGTTCTATTAAGTTCTTATGAATATAATACATCAAGAAAAACATGTTTTGCAAAAAAAAGATAAAGCCATATGTAAACCTTCCATTTGAAGTACTGACTGTTCATTCCACAATGCTGTGCCTAAGGCTGTAAAGCTTTTTTAAATGCTACCATTGAATTTTAAATTTACATCACTTTTTTCTGCTGAATCAAAAACTGCTGAGCACATTGATAGAATCTCTTCTAAACTTTTCTGTTTTCATCTTACACGTGAAATAAGTCTGCCTATACTTTGTAAGTGTGTTCATATTCCACTAGAGAGCTTCCACTGCAGGTAGTAAAAGCTATATAAAACAAAAGAATTACAGTCCTTTTTGTCTTCCTTGGTAAGGTTTGCTCCCAATAACAACATGGTATAGGAAACCCATGCACTCTGGAACATCAGCTATTTAAGCTTTACACACACCAGTTGAAACATATATCTATTTGTAGTGGATGAGTAAAGTAAGTGGAACATATAAGTGTTCTCCTCAAAATGTGTAAATTAGGGGTATTCTAAGGGGTTATCAAACTACAGTTTCCAGATATGTAACTAACTATTGACTATGATTTGAAAGGAAAAGGCTGCTAGGAGTTGTATTTTAGCCATGTTGGAAGATCATAGCTTCCCTTTCCCTATTTAAGAAATGGAGAAATACAAGCAGAGTTGACTGTGGGGATTGATCAGGATGCCAATCCAGTTCCAATTACTTTATTCAAGAAGACTGCACAACTCTTAAATACAATTTTATAAAAGGCTATTCTAGGGAAGTGTAGGATGGTTGCTTTTGTTTCAGAAAAGTACTTTGGATCATAGCATTAATGTGATTTGCTTGATGAAGCTACTTTACATTGCCTTAAGGTTTCATCCAGCAGTTCTACTGTCAAGAGACTTATGCACATGTACAGTCCTTTTATAGAAGTGCCTTCTGGGCAGTAGAAGTGCAATTGTTTCTTTTTGGAAAGAGAAGAGGAGATTCTTTGTGACACAACTTTGAATACCTGTTTTGAATTAAACTTGATTAAAGCAAAGCACCCCTTCAAAGCTTTGCATAGATCTTCTATTTTCAAATGACAGCCAGTAGGGCAGCTCTTAATAGGATAGCATTTTCTGTTGTAATATTCACAATCTCTTTAAAAAATAACTAGGCTGTTAGATTATGCATCACTTAATTGCCTTCTTTTCCCCAGAAGATGTATTCGTCATTCAATAACTTTAGGGTCAATTATACTCAATAGTTGGAGGAAGAAAAAAATACATCAAATACCTGAAACTATATTTGTTGTACCATAATGCCATTCTGGCCATTCTATTACATTTCTAGCTCTTGAGCTATCAAAGTGTCATGGTGGTCTCAAATTTGGGGTTGGAGGATTTATTTTATTTCATTTTATTTATTATTTATTTTATTTATTTACTTTGTCGTACATGTACAAGATAACAGATATAAGTATAAACATGAATATGAACACAGGAAATAGGTACGAATAAATGGGGACAGTAGGACAGGGACGGTAGCCACGCTGGTGCGCTTATGCATGCCCCTTACAGACCTCTTAGGAATGGGGTGAGGTCCACGGTAGACAGTTTAAGGTTGAAGCTATGGGGGTTTGATGAAGTAACAACGGAGTCGGGTAGATCATTCCAGGCGTTGACCACTCTATTGCTGAAGTCGTATTTTCTGCAATTGAGTTTGGAGCGGTTTACCTTGAATTTGTATCTATTGTGTGCTCTTGTATTATTGCGGTTGAAGCTGAAGTAGTCATTGACAGGTAGGACGTTGTAGCCAGAGGTGGGTTTCAGCAGGTTCTGACCAGTTCTGGAGAACCGGTAGCGGAAATTTTGAGTAGTTCGGAGAACCGGTAAATACCACCTCTGCCTGGCCCCACCCCCATCTACTCTCTGCCTCCTGAGTCCCAGCTGATCGGGAGGAAATGGGGATTTTGCAGTAACCTTCCCCTGGAGTGGGGAGGGAATGGAGATTTTGCAGTATCCTTCCCCTGGAGTGGGGTAGGAATGGAGATTTTACAGTATCCTTCCCCTGCCATGCCCACCAAGCCGCACCGACCAAGCCACACCACGCCCACAGAACCAGTAGTAAAATTATTTGAAACCCACCACTGGTTGTAGCAAATAATTTTGTGTACTACGCTTAGGTCAGACCGTAGGCGGCATAGTTGTAGGTTGTCCAAGCCCAACATTTCAAGCCTGGTGGCATAAGGTATTCTGTTGTGAGCAGAGGAGTGGAATACTCTTCTCATGAGGGTTGCTGACTGCTGACAAGCAGCTAGCTTCAACCCAGCTCCAGAAGTGCTGATAGACAAGCAGCTAGGTCCACCAGATGGACTGCTATCTGAGCAGTCAGAAGAGGTGGGGCAAGCCTACACCCATCAGACACAGCTCCCATCGTTCTTTGGAGATGAGGGCATAGAATTATTTTCCCCTCCTTATGCAAGAGCTCAGTAGGCTGCAAAGAGAATAGAGCAAAGGAACTTTGCAAAACTGCTTTGCATGTAAGCAATTTTGCCCTGCCAAATGAGCTGCAGCAGGACTGCTTCCATTAAAATGCAGCAGCAAGTACAAACAAGGGAACTCCTTGCTGTGCAACAAAATTCTTAATGGGAAATAATTCTCTTCATTCTTGAGGTTGGTATGCTTGAAGAATCCAGTCCTGTGAAGTCTAGTATGGAATGACCTGATCCACACCTCAAGGAAGATCAGACTCATGAGCATGAACAGTTTTAGGTGTCTCAGTGATGGGGTTTTTTTTGGGCGGGGGGGGTTTCAGAGTTTAACAAAAATATGTTTTGAAATATGCACTTAGATGGAAAGTACATTAGGAGACAATTTGATTTCATTTGTGAAATCAGATGAAGCAAAGAAATGGCAAAGAAAGAAGCACAATTCCAGGACCTTTTGCAAGCCGAGCAGGAAATTTGATGGTTCAGATGGAAGTGGGGTAATGAGACAGAATTCAGCAGTGAAATTCCAAATGATATTTATGAAAAGGACAAAAGGGATTGTTTAAATAAGGTCTTGCTTGTGCATAGAATTATGGAATTATTGGTTTTGGTAATTTGGCAAAGCAGGTTCTGATCTACACATTTGGAAAAAATAATCTCAGATAAGTATTATGTTCCAGAAAATTTAAAAAAAAGAATAGGAAACAAGAAAGCATGGGAAAATCAGTCTTTGCAGTTATTTAATTTTCCTCCTGGCGATTGAATGGTAGGTTAGGATGTGTGCACTCTACCATGTGGTCAACACACTAATTTAAATATCCTAATTGAAACATTATAAATGGAGATAAGAGCTGCTGTTATTTACCTAATTAATTAGATAACACAATTAGCTTGAGAACATAGTAGCAATATTACACTTATGCAACTACTAAAACTATCACTCTTCAAGGCAGAAGTGCATACAAAGGTTATTCTTTATGTAGTCTACAAAACAGATGCAAAATAATTAGTGAGCTCAAACCATGCTTTAGAATCAGTTGTTGCTTTATAAGAGGATAAATACCCAAGGCATTTGAATCTTCTTGGTGGCTAATCAATGAAGTTAGCTTAAGTATGTATTCCTTTATTCCCATAAGCTAACCCTTTCCTTTTATTGAAAAAGAGGTCCATGGAATTCACACGTTCCCTTCTTTCTTCTACCTGTATCATTTCCAAGCTGTTCCAAAGATCTTCACAACCCTTTGGATTTAGGGGGTTCATATGGGGTACAATGGTGAGTGATTATTAGATTTACTATCCAAATTTATTATGAACTTGATTGGATAAAAATAGTTCAAACTATTTTAAGGCGTTTTGCTTTTGTGCCCAAACCAAGAACTTTCCAAAACATTGAGTTCTCATAAACATTTTGGTCCATTCTACATTGAATTTTCCATATATATTTTTCAATTATTATGCTTATTGATTGTGTATTTCTCTAATTATCACAACATGGAGATTGTTTCCCTAGAATAAATATAAATTTTGTAGGAATAGCAGAATCTCTATGGCTGCATGAAAAATATGTATATATTGGATAGACAAATTGAAACCAAAGAATCTCTCACTGAAATCAAGGGGAAAGCAGATATCACATGGAAATTATACAATGAATGAAATTATAAGAAATGCAACTGAATGCTATTTAATACTTAAATAAAGTATTGAATGAATGAGTAATACCGTGTTCCCCCGAAAATAAGACCCTGTCTTATATTTTTTTGAACCCTGAAATAAGCCATGCACTCAAAAGCCCGATTGGGCTTATTATCAGGGGATGTCTTATTTTGGGGGAAACAGGGTAAAAGAAATGAAATAATAAAATAATAAAATGAAATAATGCTTGTACATTCAAGTTATATGAGTTCTTACCTGGGAGTAAGACCATACATTTAAAAGATATAAAAACTAAACAATGTTTTGGAGGACTTCATTAAGAAACATCTTGCCTTATTTAAAAAAACAACAGGTTTTTAATGTTGTTCTAAATATCATAATATTAAAATCCCACTACTTTCACTGGGCTTTCAAATTCAGTTCCTGTAATACACAGGACCACTTTCAGTAAACATAAAATTGGGGACAGCGTCAGGCATATCAGACTTCATGGGGACTGGGCAGCTATAAAAGGCTTGAATAAATAAGGAAAAAATAAACATTGCCAGAAATCCTCTGGAAGGCCAGCCCTAAAATGAAATAGTCTGAAACAGTGGCCTTAAATCCAGAATGCTGTGGAAACAATTATGTGACTTTAGAACTCAGAGTTTGGATGTTCTACATACTTCGAACTACCTTGTTAAAATCACCAATATTATTATATTATCAACTACCTATTGCTAAATATTGGGAGTAAAACCCGTAAATTGACATCATTGATAGATATGAACGTAGGTATATACTATTTTACTATTATCTTTTGTCTCAAACAACAAAATTATGCCATGGAGAAAATGTCTGATTTTTTTTCTGCCTCCCACACATTTTGCGAAAAATTTATTTTGAAACTTCTTTCAAGGGAGAAGATAATTTTGATGAATTTCCATGTGGAGTATAATTTTCTTATTTTACATATGTGCCCGAGGTATATGTTTTTGTTCTGTTTTTATTGTAAATCATCTCCTCAGATGTCTGCAGCCTTTCCACCTTTCCATGCTTCAATTAAATCTCATGGAAAGAAATCAGAAGGGGATTCTTCGTATGAATTTTTCACAGTAGGAAGTGTGGGCAGTCAGAAAGGCTTCAGAATGACGGAGAGGTATATAACAACAACAACAATAAAAAAAACCCTCTCATAACATCTCGTGCCATCTGCAAAAAATAAACTGAATAACACTGCAATAAGAAATTTGAAATAAATTCTCAAACAGCCCCAGAACAAGATTTTAAAAAATCAGAGAACTGTTTTAAGAAAATGCAGGGCACATATCAGTAAAACATTACAAGAAAATGTCATGGAAGTGTATCTGGCTTGACAATCTATAGCAGGGGTGTCAAACTCAAGGCCTGGGAGCTGGATCTGGCCTGCAGGGTGTTTGCAGGGAGCTGGATCTGGCCTGCTGGCTCATGGGGCTGCCCTGGAAACAGCAAAGGACTGGCCTGCGGTGCCTCTGCCAACGAAAACGGAGCTTGGGAGCACGTTTTAATGGCATAGCGCTCGGGACACCAAAGGCGCCCCTGACACAAGTGATGTCGAGCTGGTCACGACCAACCTGGTCATGCCCATCCCAGCCCCCTGAGATCAAATACAACCGTGGTGCGGCCCTCAATGAAATCTAGCATACTAGCTCTAAATAGGCCTGACAAGGTGCTCAGAGAAGCTCACAGATATTGGAGATTAATTTTACTTTTCCAGTGGGATCCCTGAACATTGACACAGCCTGAATTATAACAAAACCTGTTGAATTCAGAGGATAGAAACTGGCACAGTTCAGACCCCTTCCTGAGGCTTCCTCGGCCACCATTAATTTCATCAACAATCTAGAAAAGATGGCCTTGTGTTGTATTTGAGTAGACTTAAAACACAATCAAATATATTAAGCAACATGCATTTTGTACAGTATTAATACATAATTAGACACATTACTAGAAGCATTAAATTGTATCCAGTGTATTCTAAAGTTGCCAGTTGACACAAATAAGTGCAGTGTTTACAAGAATTAAAGCATTTGAACCAAAGAAAGCAAAGCAACAAATAGAGCCAACTATAGATTTTCAACCACTTGGTGTAGTCTCCCATCAATTTGATTTTCATCCATAGTCTTCTGGCCACCACATTCAGTAATGAGTTTGGATTAATGGTACAGGATTCATGGATCCTTTTAGGGTATAATGGTTATGGTATTCCTGTGCATCTGAGTGGTCAGATGGGCAATTATCTTCTTTGTGAAAATTATTTTACTATGACATATGCAGATTTGTTTGCTTGCAAGCAGAAGGATGGTTTTATATATATAGCTGATGAGAGCTAAATAGCTTGAAATAGATCTATACTAGTCTCCCTTTATTTATATAAAAATATGTAACATATAGAAACGGACTGTCGTTTGTAAGTAACTGCCTGGATGGCCCCTGGAGGGGCCGAAAGGCAAAAAGGAAGCAGTATGCTCCCTCCCATATTTGGGTATACCAGGTGATTTAACAGAGAAAAAAAAACATACATACATACATACATACATACATATATATATATACATACATACACATATATACACACATACATATATGTGTGTGTGTGTGTGTGTGTGTGTGTGTGTATATATATATATATG
>QLTV01004097.1:958027-987081 GCA_003457575.1 Thermophis baileyi
ATATAAGCTTAAGTTATATTCCATTAATCTAGTGCAGTTTTTCTCAACCTCAACAACTTTAAGTTCCCATCTCCCCCTATGCATCCTGCTCCCTCCCTCCCCATCTCTTTTATTTTTCATTGTAATTCCAGTGTTATTGTTTTAGAAGTATTTATCTTTTATGGTTTTAATGCTTTTAAGGCTGTAAGCCACCCAGAGTTGCTTTGAAACGAGATGGGCATCAAATAAACAAATAAACCAGATATGTGGACTTCAATCCCAGGATTCATTTCCAGGAATTCAATTCCATAAATCTTAATCTTTCTAAAATTGAGAAATACTGATCTAATCTGATGTGCTGCAATGCTCGATTTGACACAAGATGAGACAAAGTGCTAGACATAGGTGGAAAAGTTACTTCAAGACATTGTCTCCATTAAAGCGATTCATTCTCTTGGATATGATGTGTAATGTTGGGTGAGGAGGAGAACTACAATTTTGGAAGAAGCAGATAAGCAGATGAAGTAGATGGAACAGTATGATCACAAGGCGAATGCATACATGTAAGCCAGGTGAAGAGAGAAGTCAACCAGGAAATCAAACCCGGAGCAGAGGGCAGTAAAACAGAGATAAGAAAGTGTAATGCAGCAAGTCACGTCTGATGCAGCAACCTAACAGTCAATGAAAGGAGAGCTGAAATAGAATATATATGACAAAAGTTGTTTGTTTTTTTTGTTAAAAAAGTCTAGGTGGGGGTCTGGTCAGACTATCAGTATGGCGTGCTCCTGATTTCTCCAATCTCTATACATCACTTGGCTAGGGTGCAGCTGGGCAAATGAATGTATGTGTGTCTGCAGTGATGCTTAAACAATTGTATTTAGTAAACCTTTTGCATGTCAAGATCCTCTGTCTATTGCATGTTTCACTAAGCATTTAATTACGGCATGAGATCCCAACCCTCTCATTTGTAACAGAATTAAGGAAAAGTATTGTTGCTTGGTGGGGATAGGGGAGTTTATTGAAAAAAACACTGAGGCAGCGGGGTATTTATTGTAGCTGTTACTTTTTCAGATTGTTATAGTTAAGTCACATTTTTTTTTACCATCTAAACTTCCAAGAATATACTATTTCATGGATATGGATGGAAGAAAATACCAATTGCTTAATGCTGTTTATTAACACGTCATTGTATTTGTCTAAGAACACTACTTGCATTTCAACGGCTCATTAGCTCTGATAATCCATGCTGTAAATCCACTTCTGTACATGATCATCATTCTGTGATTAGGACTCAGAGGCATTTTAAAAATTTCCTTTAGGAAATCAGATAGCATACATAGCATTCCCTTTGTACATAGTCGTAGAAAGATTCTTAAGATCCTTTGGGCATTTCCTGATCTGGCCTCTGTTTTTAACCGATTTGCCTTTTATCTAATATGCTAATAATCTCTTCCATTTGCAATCAGCCCTGAGCTTTATTAGAACTGTAGCTTAACCTTTTTGCCTTACTATTTCATTTGTGACTTAGCCTATGTTTTCCAATTAGTTTACTAAGTGCATTTTTTTTTACATCCAACTTAATAAAGTTAGATTTTTACACACACAAAAAAAATTCATATCCTGGCTAACAGTGCCCATAGCTATTTGCAGTTTGGTTTCTCCATCAGTGTCCCAGATCATTTATGTTGGCACTGAGCCATCTACAGCACAGAAGGGCTACATTGTGCTGAAGTATCTGTCCTGGAATTCAGCATTCATGGTTATTTAAAGCTAGGTATAGATAATCTGGGTTTTTCTTCCAAAGGCCCAGCTGCATTCATTTAAATGATTACATATCTAGCAATGTCTGATTATGCTTGCTAGCATAAAACACAGCTGCATTCATTTAAGACATTACATGCTGAAATGTGTAGGGGCTGTACTTTGGTCTTGCAAAAAATAGAAAGGATTTTTGTATGGATCAGATTTGGTCATTCAAGTGTGGCTTGATTATAAGCTTTTAATAATTCATTTACTTCCCTGCTGCTGCTGCTGCTGCTGCTGCTGCTGCTTCTGTTATTGTTTTCCCAGACTGGAACACAAACTGCCACTCAGGGTTAGCAGAAAGACATGCCTGGCAGGGCACCTGCCCCAGAGGACATCACCAAGGTGAGGCTCTGCAGGTAAGTAGGAGGGTCACTGTGCTGCACATCTCACAATGTGTTATTTTATTGCCTTTCCTAGGGCAGGTCCAGGTGAGCAAATTCAGGATAGCTTGGAAAGGAGCTGCAAATCTTTGATCTTTGCAGGCAAGGGGACTCAGTCTGTCAAAATGTGACCTCTGGACCCATTAGCTGCCCTTAGCTATTTTGTTAACCTTGGATATTTGGGGCACTGTTGAAATACGGAAATATGACAGTTCTCCATTTCCTGTTCTTTAATGCCTGATAGCCCACTCTTCATTATTTACTTCCCTGCTGCTGCTGCTGCTGCTGCTGCTGCTGCTTCTGTTATTGTTTTCCCAGACTGGAACACATCTTTCTCCCGAATGTTTTAGTTTGTTTTTTTCCATTGCAATATCATATATTACATGAGTGCATTAAATATGACTGACTTGTGTGAGGCAGGTGAACATACACTATTAGTTACTACCAGTAAGTAGCAATTGCTTATATAATTTGGTATGTATATGCAACCAGGGTTTTAAACTGCCTCGGTTTCCCAAAACAACTGTGTACATTCATCAGATGATGGCAATGGGATTAAAATTTGCACTTTACAGTAGTCTGGTTCACATCTTCGCCATCATAATATTTAGTCTTTGTTTTAAGGGAAAGGGATCATTGCTCACTCCTGATCTAAGCAGATAAGGTGCCCAGGAGGGGGAAGAAGAACCCTATCATCTCATCTTAGAATTACTAGGAAATAGTGTTGCTCAGTCAAAAGCAAGATGCAGTCCTGATAGCAAAAAAGGATTGTACTATGAGTTTAGCATGCTCAAGACTTTTTCCTTTTGGCACTAAATAGCAATTCAGAATTCATTTATGTTTTGTAGTCCCTAAATATTATGAGGTCTGAATTTTAGACAAGCAATCAGGCCAAGTTTCAAATACAATCACCAAATATATTTCTTAGAACAGGAAGCAAAGGCTTCTAAAGAGAAAATGGGTGGTAGACAAACAATTATATTTTGTTTCCGTAGGTCTAAGATTCAGTGACAAAACTCATGTCAGTTGGAAACATTTGAACGATGATTTATTTTTGTCAGTTAAGCACTGGTCTTGAATGCCCTTCATTTCCTAGCCTTACTTCACTATAGCTGGTCCAGAATGCAACAGTGATGGGAGAGAGTAATAAGTTCACCTCAAGCACTATGCTCAGAGAACTGCATTAGGTGTCAGGCCTGTCCCAGCTTGGGCAATTAGGAAAAAAGACCCTCAACTCCATTTGCAGTGAATGGTATACTTTTACTAAAGCCAAGCATAGGAAAAGCTGGATCTGAGGATTCCCACGTAAAGCAGTTACTTTTCCCCTCTCCCAAGCCCTCCCTCCTGGACATCTTACTAGTGTCCAATAAAATTCAAACTAGTTGTTTTGGTAACAGTTTTGAAGTGCCTCTTTGATAAGCATTCACATTCCGTTCCCATGCCTGTGTCCTTAGATCATTCAACCAGTGTCTGTGGTTGGCACTTTTGGTTCCTGTTATCCGCCCCTCCCTGCATTCCCCTTTCCCTCCCTCTGTACTTTATGGCAGGCTGCCAACAAAGCGAAGTAGGGTTGAAGCAGTGTAATGGCAGATCTGACACTAGGTTCTAGGTACAATTCAAAGTGTTGATTGTCACCTTTAAATCCCTTGTGGCTTGGGGTCTGGCTATCCGCAGGGCTTCCTTCTTTTGGTACTACCACTTTGGGAGTCCTGGCAGGACTCTTACATGTCCTCTTATTAGAGATACTACTTTTTCAGAGGCTAAATGTATCTGTTCAGTTGCTGTCCTTTCTGGAACAGCCGTCCTTAATTTACAATTAGCTTCTTCTTTCTAAGTTTTAGGAAGCTAATAAAAATCTGATTGTTCCACCAAGGCAGGGATGCTAGATTGCCATAATTGCCTCTGAGATGCGAGAAGGTGTTCCTTTATTATTGCTAATGCTGCTTCCATAGGAACATTTCTAGCTGTTGATTCTTAACTCATGGTAAGCTTGTAATCCCAATTACATATTGGGCAGTTGTCTGCTGCTTGGAGTCAACAGGTTGGAGTGGCCAATAATCTCTGTAAGAAAGTAAATAAGTAAATAAAATTGCTTCCCGTTATGAAAGGGAAATGAAGCTGTCAAGAGAAAAAGGGAAGCCAAAGCTTCTTAGTGGAGAAGATGGAGAAAACTGAGGGAAACTGGGAATCATTCTGCCCTCAGCAATTGTAACATCTTGCCATTTCTGAAGCTAGTCCAATCATACTGTCCCTATTTGCTGAGTCTGCAGTACCAGAAGCTGCATTTTGTGTCAGCAAATCACAAGAGACAGCTTCTGGCAGGGCTAATACAGTAGAACCCAGCCAACCTACTGAAACTGTGTGATAAAAGAAATGTTAAAGGTCTACTGCTTACAAAGTGGATCTTTTATAAGTCTTAATAAAAAAAAGGAGAGATTTAGTAGTGCATTAGAATTGTAATGGCGTTTGTCAGTATGGGCCAAAAAAACATATATAACACTACAGCCTCTCTTGTTCAGAGGATGATAAATCTGTGTTTTAGGGATAAGACACTGTCTCAATTTTTCTTTGATCTTCTATAAAAGTTGTGGCTTTTCAGAAAAGCTAGACTTGTGCACAATTTCATTTTGTTAATCCCCACATACCAAAGCAGTAGAGAAGTTGGGTGGAGAGCAGCAGGGTAAAATATACTCCCAGTTCTTTTTTTCTATGCAAACTGCTGAATGATTTAGTAAAGGTCTAATGGCTTTACATTAGGCATTTATCACAAATATTAACAAAACCATTAAGTCTAATTAATCAAATATATGGCGTTACATCCCAAGGCATTTTCCAATGAAATCGTTTGGAAAGATGAAAAGAGACAAATAAAGTGAAAACCTGGGTGCAATTTATTTAGTATTTAGAAATTAGATGATGTTGATGGTGCTATGTATCATGTGTGTAATAATTGAACTGCCAGTCATTGGGTTCAAATGTCAATTCAACCATAAAGTTAATAAGTTTAGAGCACAAATATTCCAAGCATCCACAATTAAAAATCAGTTGATTGGAAAGTCTTTGGAAGAATCTAGAAAAACTATTACAGGTTCTTCACTATATCGGCCTGAATATGGACAATATATAAAGGTATATCTGTGATTTTCAAAGTGTCCCTTATAGATTATTGTACTTGTAGCCTACAAAGTCTCACTGGGTATTTTGTTACTTCTTCCCCACAACCAACAGATCACCTCAACGTCACTGCTCTTTGTTATTAACAATTTACCTCTGCTTTGCTAACCGGAATCATGATTTTGCCCCAGCAACCCGACAGAAAAGAGTGACAATCCACTCATTCTCTAGACTCTAAGATATCTACTGATGAACATTCTTGATATTCATGCTAAGAATTGTTATTTTGGCATGAGATGCATAACACAATTCAAGTAGTAAATACATTCTTAATTTGGGATTAAATATTTTGGTACACAACTTAGTTTTAGCAATAATAAAGCAAACATGATCTTAAAGCATAAAGCATAAAACAGCCAGTCTGGTATAGTGGTTAAGGTGCTAGCCTAGAAACCAAGAGACTGTGAGTTCAAGTTCTACCTTAGGCATGAAAATCAGCAACTTTGGGCCATCATTCTCTCTTAGCCCAACTAACAAGGAGTGTTAGGTATGTTCTTTACCTTGAGTTATTTATAACATCATAAAGGTGGGAGAAAGATATAATAAATAAGTAAATAAATGAGTAAGTAAATAAAATAATCTAATTCACCAAGACACGTGAATTCCTATATATTTAATGGTGAAAAACTGACAGGGAATATTTCTCTAATGAGATGTCCTCATTTTCTGAATGTTTATTTTCTGGTCCCCAACTGCAGAAAGTTTGATAAACCCTAATTTAAAATTATTTAAGTCAACTTGCCTAATAATTAAATAATTTAATTATAATTAAATAAATAATAATTTATAATTTATATATTAATAATAATGTAAAATAACACTTGTCTTTGTGTGCAAAGCAATATCTATGTATTTATTTATTTGTGTATTTTTTTTACTTATCAAATATGCATCCATGTAAGAAATATAATTCAAATTTGAAATATGAATGTAATAAAAGACTACTTAGCAATACATAGAGCAAAAATCAACTACTTTGAAGACATATTGAGTAGTTTAATGGTCAACTCTACTCTAACAGAATGTCTGTTGCTTTTTTCTCTTAATTTTTTCTACATATAAATAAGAAATACAAAATTTGCCATACAATTTTTATTGTATGTTTATTAATCAGAACATCTTTAAAAGACTGTGGAAGTGCTACCGATATCAAATGCCTTAATTTCAAGAAAATATTTGACAAAATACCCATGGCATTCTGATTATTTATGTACTTGACTTATATGCCACCCCAATCATATCTTCCACATATAATATGATTAAAATGATATAAAAATATAGACAGGCATCAGTTTGGCATAGTGATTAAAGCACTGGGCTAGAAACTGGGGTTCCTGCATTAAATACAAAGTCAGCTAGGTGACCTTGAGCCAGTTACTCTCTCTTAGCAATAGCAATAGCACTTAGACTTATATACTGCTTTACAGTGCTTTACAGCCCTCTCTAAGCGGTTCACAGAGTCAGCATATTGCCCCCAACAATCTGGGTCCTCATTTTACCCACCTAGGAAGGATGGAAGGCTGAGTCAACCTTGAGCCGGTGAGATTTGAACTGCCGAACTGCAGCTAGCGATCAGCTGAAGTAGCCTGCAGTACTGCACTCTAACCACTGTGCCACCTCGGCTCTCTTAGCCGTAGGAAGGAAATAATAGCAAACCACATCTGAAAACTTTCCAAGGAAACTGTCCAAGAAGTTACCAGGAGCCAGAAATGACCAGGATCCATAATAACAGTAACAACTAATCTCTAGCACCAAGGTCTAACTCATAGAGTGAACATTAACCTGAACAACAAACATGCTCAGATTTATGAAGGGCTAGGACAATCTGATTATTAAAGTACTGAACTGCATATTAGATGACATGACAGTTAAATGAATGGTTTATTGGCTCATCAATGGCAATACATCAAATGGCAGAGAAGGCTTAGGTATCCTGGGTCTAAACCTTTTGATATTTTTTATTATTACTTTAATAAAAAAATAAAGGGGATTTTTATCAGATTTGCAGAGGACATTAATTAGTATCTAAGGGACAGAAAGTTCAAGATAATATTATAAATGGGCTGAAAATAGCAATAACAAAATTAACAGAAACAAATGTTCTTAATATAGAAATGAAATATGAAGAAACTTATTAAGAAATAGTGTGAATTATGAGACCATGTGCCATAAAGAGTCATGGAAAAGCTCGATCTTTTTATTCTTAAGACAATATTGAACATGGATCTGATGGCATTCTATAAATACTTGAAAAAATATGTCTCAGAACAAGGTCAAGATTTGTCCTCTATCATTTCAGAAGGTAGACCAGAGAGAAATAAATGTATTAGTAGGTAAATTATGATTTAATATTAGGGGAAAAAACCAATAATAAAGAGGAGTAAAATAATACCCTGAGATGTGAGATTTCCCCTTCATTAAATATGTCAGTTTGAAGGTAGCAGCAGCTACCAGAATTTACAGATTTACAGATTTACAGAGTTGGAAGGGACCTTGTAGGTCACCTAGTCCAACCCCCTGCTCAAGCAGGAGACTCTACACCATTTCTGACAAATGGCAGTCCAATCTCTTCTTGAAAGTCTCAAGTGATGGAGCTCCCACAACTTCCGAAGGCAAGCTGTTCCATTGGTTGATTGTTCTCACTGTCAGAAAGTTCCTCCTTATTTCTAGGTTGAATCTCTCCTTGATCAGTTTCCATCCATTATTCCTTGTCTGTCCTTCAGGTGCTTTGGAGAATAGCTTGACCCCCTCCTCTCTGTGGCAGCCCCTCAAGTAACAGTGGAACACTGTTATCATGTTTCTATTTCTCAATTTCTATACTATGAATTCCTGCACTGATCAAAAACAGTTATACTTGATTCCATTAATATCCCCTTGCAACTGCATGAATCCTTGATTCCATTAATAAGTACAAAAACACTTCATTCAGGAGAAGTTTGCCTTCTTTTTGAAATAATTTTGAAAGCCATTTTTCTCCTACCAAATTGAATGCAATCTCATAAAGGAAAAAAAAATCCAAAGAAATTTTCTCCAAAGTAAAGCAACTCTGTAAGATCCAATCATCAAAACAACCGTTACGCTATTATCACACTGTTTTTTTCTAACTTTCTATACAGAATTATTTTATTGTGTTTTTACTCAGTTGAGTATTGGCACCTTAAGGCTGCTGAGAAACTGTTTCATTGCTGGCATCTTCGCAAGCAGCCTCAGGCAAAATGCTATCTTACCTGAGGTCACTGAAAAATTCAAGAGACTGTTTGCTAATAAAAAAGCAAGAGTTTGGCATTGTACAACACACTTGGGTTTCCACAAACAAACAACTTATGCATCCCTATATCCCACTCTGACTCCAGAGGTAATTAGCCCTCACAGACATGAGCATTTTACCCATAGGCCCAACACAGAACTTTCTGATATATGGAAGCCAAAAATGTACCTAGCTGAACTAACTTGAAATTTTCACTCAATAACTCATCATGTACAATACAGAGAATGGGCCTACAGGCAAAAGAAAAGAAAAAAGAAAAAAAGAGAAAAGGTTAAAGATAAAAGAATGCCTTACAGAAAGAAGCACATGAAGAAGACCAGCATTGCTCAGTGGGAAAGAGCCTGTGGCAAAATGTCTTCAAATGGGGAACAGCAACACTTGATTTATGATTACATTGCCATTTTTAGTTAAGAAATATCATATTGGTAAACCAATACAAGTAGTGCTCGACTTACAACCATAATTGAGCCCAAAATTTCTGTTGCTAAGCAAGGCAGTAACTGAGTTACACCCCATTTTATGACATTTTTTGCTTTACGTTTAATCAGTTAAACAATAATAGCATGAAACTTTCTAAATCAAGTAATTTGCCTCAAACATAGAACCTGGTGCAGTTGTCAGCATGGAGAACAAAACACAGTTCTGATAAGAATGTAGCATTTGTGGCTTCTTCTCTGATCTGGACACAAATGATGATATTTGTGGGCAGACAAATTAGATGAACATGGAGATAAATAATCCTACAGCAATTTCTCAAGGGCACAAGTTCCTCTTGGCAGTGCAATCATATTGAAAAAGTCTTAAGAGAGATCATGTGTGATATCTGCTTTTGTGATATATTGAAATATGAAAAAGCAGAGAAGCTACAGCTACTGAAATATTACTTGTTTGGTAATTAGCCATTAAGGCAATGGTTCTCAACCTTCCTAATGCCACGACCCCCCTGCGACCCCCTCCCTGCCACCGTGACCCCCACCCCCCCCCCGCCCCACGCGCGCTGGGGNCGTGCCTGCGGGTCGCCGGACAGCCGGTAACGACAGAAGTGGGAGACTTCGCCCACCCGCCCGGACGCCGCCATTTGGGTTCTGCATGCGCAGAGGGTAAAAGAACCCAAATGGTGGCGTCCGGGCGGGTGGGCGAAGTCTCCCGCTTCCGTCGCTACCGGCTGTCCGGCAACCCGCAGGCACGCCCAAAGCGGGAGCATTTCACCCCTGCTGACGGTGGCACCAAGATGGGCTAGTGCACGCGGCGACCCCTGTGAAAGGGTCATTCGACCCCCAAAGGGGTCATGACCCACAGGTTGAGAACCACTGCATTAAGGCCTTCTTTACCCTTATACATTCATAATCAAGTCAGTGTTTGCTAAATGTGTACAGAAACTTACAGACTTCATCTAAACAGTATTGTAAAAGCCAGATTAATGTTTCATGGTGTCCTTTTTCTGGATTTGAAAACGAAGCAAACTCAGGCCTGGTTTGACTTTGATGGTAGACTAGTAGAATATACAAGCCTTTAATTTAGATTGGAAATATCCTGGAAGAATGGAAAGGCAAATAACTTATTTACTTCATGGCAGTGTTTGTGAAATTGCCAGGTCTCAGATCGGAGACTTTATCTTTAGCAATCGATTGCCAATCAAATATTATCAAAAAGGGAAATTGGAGAACGTCTTTGATCCTTAAGAGTTCTAAAGATACTTTCCTAGTTTGAGACACAACTTGACCCACATATTCAGAAGCTGTGTCTTTCTAGTTATACAGTAATCAACCTCTAGGCATTTGCTACCCTTGAAGGTATAATTCAAGAACTAGAAATAAATTATAACTGTCTGGCTGACCTCATATGGCAGCATTGGCAGATGAGTTGTATACAGTAGATGATGAAACACTATCATCTAATTTATGGCATCAGATAAATTCTGAATAATTATATTATTTTAACTCATCTACCTGTGCCACTCTTTTACGATATCAAGAACTAGCTCATTTATCAATAGTATAAAGCAAAGACTTTCAACATTTCATTGGCTATCTTTCCTGAGTAACATCTACTTTTATCATTTTGGTAGGCAGGCTGCTAAATCTCATGTATAATTCATCCACAGATATTCAGTCTCATATACATATTAGCATTGTAAGCTAGAATTATTTGCATCTCTGGCTGAATAAACTTCCATTATGTTAACAATATACCATTCTGGACTAGCTTAGAGTTTTCTGGTCTTAATCTTTGTAAACTCTGGTAGGGAGAAATAAAAAAAAATAATAATCAAAAGGTTGCACATAGCAACCTGTCAGCTCAAGAGCCTAATTTACTCACTAACGCTTTGAGTTTAGTAAAGGTAAGAAAGAGTGCTTCTTGAGGGCTTTACAAATTAACCCATTTCAATGATTTGGCTAGAATAAACTAATATAGAAAGAGTAGATCGAATGTCACTATGCTTGATGCCCACCTATATTTATGGTGAAAGTACTGTGTTTAGAGAGTTCAGAAATTGTCAGGTTTTGGAAAGTTTGTGTCTATGTATGTGCATGTATATAGACTGGTGCTTGGAAGATGGAATCATAGGGCTACTACAAAAATGATTTATTCCAGCTCTGTCTAGTGTGGCTTTTATCACACAAAAAGGGATTGTGTGTGTATGGTGACCCATATACATGATATTAATTCTGATAAAAAATGCAATTATATTCTTAGAATAGGAAAATCGGGTAGGATTTTAATCTCTTTCCATGTGGTCATCCGGCTTGCAACAGAAAAGCCCTCTGGAGATAACTTTGAAGGATCATTGCGTAGAGGGAGTTGCCCGGTCATTTGAAAGGCAGAATCTTGGTGAAGTAGATAAGACAGGTGGAAATCTTTAGAAGCCAATCACCTGTTTTTTTTTTAAAGATAAGTCAGATCTCTTTCCTTGACTGACATATGGATTGAGGAGGAGGCCTAATTGTTACAGGAGGCCTAACTGTTGCAGGTAAGAAGCTGGTAGTATTGCCAAGTAGTTTCTTCTTCCAACATATCCTGTTCAAAGACATGCTAGTGAACTTGCGTTTGCACTAATACCTACCTGTGCTAGGTAGGAATTGAGTAAGAATTCTAAGTATGGGTTTCACTCTCACTTTCACTTTTGTGTGGAAATGTATTCATCAAATATGTCCACTTTCCTATTAATTGCATTTCTGACAAACCTCTTGGTTATGTAAAAGAACAAAAGGTTCAATTAAGCTACCTTAATAACTCATAATGATTCAAAGTGGAAGCTAGTAGTGATAGTGTACAAAACTCTATGAATCAGCCCATTGAAAAGTTTAAGAATGAAATGCAAAATTCAGCAAAATGTTGAGCAAACTTTAAATAATGTACACATCATCACTTTTCATACATAATAGCCCTGAGAAGATTTTGGTTTTTATGCCAGCCTGTAATGTACATCATAATGAGGAAATTCAGAGGTCACAAACAAAGCAACCCCAAAAGGGCAATATGTCACAAAATGTTCATTTATAGCAATACTAAAATGTTAATTTATTACAAAAACTGACATCTCTACCAATTACTTCAAGACTTGGATCTCCACCCCGACCCATCAGACCTCAAGAGATAATGCCATGCTAGAATTTCAATCTATTAAAAAAAAACCTTTACCAGAATTGATGAGAAAACAGAATACAAAAGGGCAAAATGTTCATACATTTTATCTGGACAATAAAACAGTTAGCATCTATACCCAAGAGAGAGAACTCCAGTTTAAAATGAGTTCTTTTAAGGGTTTGGCTACAGGCTGACTTTTTTTCCCTTAAGGGGTCCATTAAATTCTTCTTTTTTTCTTTCTACTTGTGAGGCTGAAACACAATAGGGCAAAATAAGGTTTACTGCTTTTCTTTGATGATAATAATTAAAGGAGGAAACCTACTGGCTTTCTTTAAGTAACGTGCAAAAGTTACTTGAGGTAAAAAAATCTTATGTGATTTTTTGGTGGGGGCGAGAGGCTATTTGAATTTGATACTTTGGATTTATGTTATAGGTTCTCTCACTACAGAACTAATTAATGGGTATCACTTTATCATTAAATGTTTTGCACTTTTTATTGTGCAGATCCGAATTTCTCAATGCTCTGAATAATTTATAATAAAAATTATTGTTAAATATATTCTTCTTTAAAATCTTTTGATATCAGTGCCTAGCAAAACTTGCACAAACAATATTGCAAATTGAAAAAGTTCTTCATTATTCTGATGGAATTATTTTCCATAGGAAAATTTATTCTTCAAAGCAGTAAATAAAATATGACCAAAACAATCTGGGGTACCTATGGATTTTCCTTTATTCTTCCCCAGTTTGTGCACAGTCAAATAATCATAACTAGACAGACACATAATCAGACAGAACAATAACTCAGAATTAGCAATAATGAAGATCACACCTGAGTCACATCATTTTCAGTCTGAAGTGCACAACTTGGTTACATACGTAGTCCTTGCTACATATTGAAAAAGATTCTTAAAAAACGAATAGGTGGCCTATGAGCAAGGGGCAAACAGCCATCTGGTTGGCATCACCAAAGGTATCAACCAAGGCATCAAGAAAAGCATCCCACATGACTGGCTGTAAGTACAACATAAAATCTGGGTAATGCAAAAAATTGTGTAAATTTTCAAATTAACTCAGATAATTCATACAAGATTTATTAGAAAAAAAAAAGAGGATTTTATTTTCTAACGAGAGTAGAAATTTTTAACCAAAATCAGTTGTTTTTCTGTGTCAACTAATCCTGTTTGAAAATATTATTGATTTTATCCATACCAGTTTGAATTTTGCTTACAAATGTATCCTATAATTGGCTGATATCACAATAATTAATTAAGCAAAACATCAGACCACTAATACTGGAGTAATAAATCTGCACCTAATTATTCAAGATAAGACACTACATCTGAATTGCAACTATACACGTAGTTCCTTCTGGATGTAAGAGGACATTGGGGACATATTTCTGCAATGGAGGAAAACTTTTCTTCTATCAATTCTAAGATAGGTTATGCCCTGTTCTATAAAAAAAAAATCTAGCTTACATAAGAAAATTTGAGCTAAAGGATAACAGTAAAAAATAAATATGGTTAGAATATGACATGTGCTGTTAGAAAAATGGAATCTAAAGCCTGCAGCCGAAGTTTGCATATATGAGATACCTGATTAGTGTAATTGTTAAATGCATCCTTTGAATAATGTGAAACACAAGATTATCTTAACTAGGATAAGAAGTCAAAAGTCTTTATTTCCCATGATTATACTAGGGGTGGGTCTAACTTACCTCGCTGCCGGTTCGCTTCCTCCCGTGCCGCGTGGGCGCACCTCGTTGGTGCATGCACACTTTGCGCACGCATGCATGTGCAGTGCCGAAAAATCTGAAAAAAATTCCCCCCCAAAAAAGCCAAAAACAAGATGGCGATGAATGAGCAGTGGCGGAAACTTGGCTTCTGTGTATGCGCAGAAGAAAAAAAACCTGGAAATAAATTCATTTTTAAAAAAATAAATAAATAAATAAATAAAAAAGATGGTGCCGCCCACGGACCGGCACCGACCGAACCAGATCTGTGATGTCACTGTGATGTCACCAGAGGGTCGCTACCAGTTCGGGCAAACCGGTCTGAACCGGGAGGAACCCACCTCTGGATTATACCTTTTTCTTTGTTACATTACATGATGATCAATTGAGTTTTCATCCATTTCACTCTTACCTTGAGTTCAGCATCTTCTACTAGTATGGGCATCTCATTACTGTGATCAAACATACTGAGAGTTAAAGACAGCCTGTACATGTTTTGAGAAAATTATGCATTAGGATAGGATTTCTACAATTTATAGCAATTCATTATTTTTGTAGCTGGTCCAATAGCTAAATTCAGTCAAGCCAGAAACTCCTATTAATGGGAGGCATATGCTGCTTTCTCTCTTTTTTCCTATGAACAAAAGGGAGGTCAAACCCAAGGAGTTCATTCAGATGGAAGGAATGGTGGCAAATGACTAATTGAACTAATGACATGCTAATGATTGATGTGGTTAACTCTACTCACTGGAGAAATCCATATGCATATTAAATGCCAATCATGAGATCATACTTTTCCTGCACAATACAGTTTTTAATCCAAACAATGAGATTTAGAATGATAGCTAAATTCTTATTTCAACCTAACCATTACAGAGAATATCCTTGGTCCTCAGCACCTGTTAACCGTTCCCAAGGGTTTACTATAATTGAAGATGGCTGCCTTACATTCCTGCATTTAAAACTTCCACTCATCTTATACCACCTTGATACTTAAACTGTGCCTCAGGATTCAGGTGATTGCTTTTTGCTGAATTTGAAATGCTATTAGGAAATACAAATGGGTTAGGGTCCAAAGCTGACCTGTTCTAATTCCTCCTAAAATAGAGAAGTCCAAATAATAAAATGATACAATAACTCCTTCATGCCAAAGAAAATATTTAGGTATACCTTGAGAATAAAGTAGGAATAAAACAACATTAACAAGTTTATGTTTCACTAATTATTCTTCTTTTAAAATATGCTATTGTCTAGTTATTTTGAACATAATTTCAGGACACTAACTCACAATCATAAGCATTTTAATTAACTAGACATTTAAAAAGAATAAATCATGAAAGTAATCTGAGAAGCACAGATTTCCTAGCAGATAGTATCCTTATTTCAAATGATCAAATAAAATGAGGCGATGAGGAAATTCAGAATTAGATTATTGCAGAGAAATTGTGCATTTTTTAAAATGCAGAATCAATTTCTTTGGTTCATGTAATTCAGAAAATGGCTTCCTGTGCTAATTATTTATTTATTTATTTGATTGATTGGTTTTATCCTGCCTTTATTACTTTGTAAGTAACTCAAAGCATGAACATAGATAACACTCCCTCCTCTTCCTATTTTTCCCACAACAAACTCTTGTGAGGTGAGTTGACTGAAAAAGGCTGACTGGCCCAAAGTCACCCAGCTGTCTTTCATACCTAAGGTAGGACTAGAACTCCTAGTCTCCCAGTTTCTAGCGCCTTAACCATTAGGTCCTAACCACTAGCCCAAATAATGCAGAGTGAAAGCCCTTCAAATATTTCAAGCCTAGGCAATTTAAAGCAACCTATTTGAATTTCAGTCCAGCTGAGGAATAATTGAAAGGCTTACAGTAGATGCATGGTTAGGAAGCTGTATGATAAAAACTGGTTTCAAAGGTCTGTAACTGAAGGAAACTAAAATCTGGGTGAGGAGTAGGAGGTTCGGCTTTAGCATTAAAAGATATAAGAATGAGGAGAAGCTTGGGGGACTAGTGAGAAAGCCTCACATCAAGCTAACTATCTCTTCTTTCTCATTTCTCCCTGAAAGATAATTCAGACATTGGTAGACTGGCCCACGCTAGCTTATGTTTCCTAAACAGGTGCGAAGGGTAAGAAATGGGAATATACCTTGGTGGCCCCCATAATCCATACTGAGCACCATTGTGAATGCATTGCAATATGGATTGCAATTTCTGAAATTGGCTTCAGAACACATGGGAGGAGCATGAAAGATTTGTAGCTTAGCTTGCATTGCAAAATGGCCCAGAGACACCTCCCTCTCTACTGGGAGAAAGAGGAGGAGGAAGATAAATGTAGTCCGAGTAATGGCTAGGAAAAGAGAAGAAAAGGGAAAGGTTAGCATAGGAAGAGGCAGCATAAGGAGATAGTAAGAGATAAAGCTTTAAAGCAAAAAATAAAAGGAGGAAAACATGATGCTGTGGGTTTTTTTTTTCTGCAGCACTTTGCCCAGCTGGAATTCCACCCTTTGAAGCTCACAAGGAAGCATAGCTTGGAGTGTGCAAGGAAACAGGAAAATTAGCGGCAGTGCTTAGCAAAAGTGGCAAAGAGGCTGGCTAGTTTCATTAATGAGAAAATTGCCCAGTGAATCAGCTCTGAGAGGCTTGGGGGCCTAAAAAGATGAGAGGAGAGGCAGAACGGATTCACATCCACCAGGATGGAAGAGGTCCACCTCGGGGGAGATTACGCAGCCAGGCATAAGAGGATGAAATAAACTGCATTTACACTTGCTTTGAACATTTTGCTAAAAGGATGGGATAAAAGTGTTTGTTTAAGTATGTGCTATATGCGTTGGAGATGTACCGCATGTTTAAGGAGACTGGCAGGCTGCTGTAGATAAACTGATGTATCTGAGCAAAGTTCTCTGCAGGCTAGGAGGAGATTCATCTACTGGGTTCAATAGCTTAACATATTCTTCTACCTGTGTGATACGTATTTTTGGCTGGTTTATAAAGTAAGTAGTAAAATATTCCATGTCTGCTGAGAACTAGAGATTTAATCTTTTTCATGAATGAAGGCAAATATATGTGCCCCCCAGAATAATGCTGCAGGATCCAATCTGGGTTGGTCACCAGGACCAGAGGTTTAATCTTTCAAGCTTTTGGACTTGTGCTGGAGCCCATCTTTAGGGAACTTTTCTCTACTGGAATGTTTTCATATATGACACTGCAGGAGGGGAGGGAGAATCACCCCTTAAATATTCCTGCTTGGCAACAGGCTTTGTTTAAAGTAAATGGCTAAGGTTTCCCTGCTTGGAAGATCTCTGAAAAGCCAGATCCTTGAGCCAAAAATTAGTTTCAATGTCAAAATGGAAGCTGCAATAAGAAGAACCAAATGTAGGGATAATTATCTAAAATGCTCTCCTACATATTTTGACCAGGTAGAAGTGTATATAGAGCGGTGGTGAAATCCATTTTTTTTACTACCGGTTCTGTGGGCGTGGCTTGGTGGGCGTGGTGTGGCTTGGTGGGTGTGGCTTGGTGGGCGTGGTAGGGGAAGGATACTGCAAAATCCCCATTCCCACCCCACTCCAGGGGAAGGATACTGCAAAATCTCCATTCCCTCCCCACTCCTGGGGGAAGGATATTGCAAAATCTCCATTCCCACCCCACTCCAGGGGAAGAATACTGCAAAATCCCCATTCCCACCCCACTCCTGGGGGAAGGATACTGCAAAACCCCCATTCCCACCCCACTCCAGTGGAAGGATACTGCAAAATCTCCATTCCCACCCCACTCTGGGGCCAGCCAGAGGTGGTATTTGCCGGTTCTCCGAACTACTCAAAATGTCCGCTACCGGTTCTCCAGAACCTGTCAGAACCTGCTGGATTTCACCCCTGGTATAGAGGTATCATATCTTGGCTGTCAAATCCAAAATGGCTACTTGATAGTATTTTCTGTACCTCTTTACTTTTCCAGTCCATATATGTGGTTGATATGAAATTGAGTTTAGCAAATGTCTAATATTGTTTTTTTGTTTCAAAAGCTCAGACAGACTGCTCTGCCACAAGTTGTTTTAGATCTTGCTGATTACACACTACACTTGATCTTACTTAGCCAAAAGGCCAAGAAGCGATTGTTGAAAAATAAAAACGAAGAAGTCTTACATTACAGTCTTCAAATAGACAAAGTATGAAAAAAAATGTCCCCCATATACCCAAAATTACCTGTCTGAAATAATGTTCCAGCACTAAACTAATGCACACACATTTCTATAGCTCCTGAAATTGTTTTGTAAATTGGCCTCTATTCAGAAGGTACATTGTGATTAGATGTGAGCTGTGTTTAAGAGGAGAAAAACACAACTTATTCCTATTATTCTTTCCCAATCCTCATACTTAGACAAAATTGAAAGCAGAAGTAGAAAGTGCACATGTCACTTTCAGGATAATAGATAAGGATGTTGACATGTAACAACATAATGCTTGGTCCTCCATATTTCCTCTTTAGTTTTATTTATGTATTTTTTTTAAAAAAAATATATCTATTTGCATCACCTGCATCAAAGGGTTTTTGATTTTCTGTGCTTTTTTGTTCTTAAAAGAAGAAAAATAATTCTACACATTGAAACCACTCAACATATTTTGAAACAGCTAAAAAGCATTATTATTTCTGATGGCGGTGCCAAAATATAATAGGGTAAGTAAATTACAGAACTAGTCTAGGGTCTGAGGACAAAATAGAGGTCACCATTCAAAACAATTAAAATTAGGTGATAACAACCCTAGGAAATTATAAGCTTTTTGGCATGCAGTCAACATTTGACTCTGAAACTCAGATTTAATGAGTAAGGACAAAGGGAAAAAAACCCATAATAGAAAATAGAAGAAAATGTTGGTAATAACTTCAGCTAAAATTGGATTTGACATCAGAATAATTATGCCTTACATATATAATTTCTTGAAGATTTGAAATGAGCATCCACATGGAGATTTTTGGCTTTCAGCATCATCTTTTTCATATCATCATTCAAATATCATTCCCTAATAATTGTAATGTTTCCACTAACAAGCAACTCCATTCACCCTAATGTGTCATTGGCCAGGCCAGGCCGGGCCAGATAAATGAAAGCTAATGCTTGTCAAGGACAAAGAGCGTTGATTTGCTACCTGCTTATATTTAGAACTGGATGTAGGGATATCTTCAAATAGAAAATTTGTGTGTGGTATGATTATGTCTACGTCCCTGTGTGTGTATTGAAAATTAACACTGGCAAATGTATTCCAGTTCTATGGTTTGCTTGCTTTTGGTACATCACTGGATCCTATCATACTCTAAGAACTTCCAGCAGTGTCCAACCTCTCTTTTTTAGGTAAGGCTGTGGAGAAAGTGGTCATGAAGCAGCTTCAGTAGAACCTAGATGAAGTGGATTATCTGGACCCTTTTCAGTCAGGATTCAGGCTTGGACATGGAGTAGAAATGGCATTGGTTGTGCTTTTGGAATTAGCTGGATCTTGGAATGGGTGGGATGGATCATGTTTTAGAGGGTTGGGATAGCAATAGAGAAGGACTGTTTCTGACCCATGCTGGATGGATAAACATATTCTTGGAAAGTTAATTGACCTGAAATAACATTGTGATTATTGCAGTAATTGAAAATATTTAGCTATCTAAGGCAAGCATCTAAAAGTTAATCATGGCTTGTCTAAACAGTTTAAGTTGCTCAATATTTCTCTAGTAAATTAACAAAAATTGAAGCCTAACTGCAAATGCCACACCAGAATAACTCAGACCTCATTGGTATAAACCCTTTTTATGCATTTTATGAACACAATAATTTATTATACTTGTAAGCCATCTGTTTTTCAATGGCTCACAACAATCAAATCTAGAAAATGCAATAAAATCAGTAAAACAAACATTAAAGTTAAAAAAAAAAAAGATGGCAAGCATGATGAAGCCAGCGGATTGCACTGTCCCTTACCAAAGTAGAACCAGGTCTTTGTGGCTTGCCTAAACAACAGTAAGTTGTCATTCATTCCTTGGATGAAACTTTGTTTCATAGGGCAGGCACTGCTATAGAGAATCAAAACAGACTTGAAAACATGAGCCAGGTCTTCAAAAGTTGTAAAAATTATATATATTGCATGTAGTATATGTCATTAGAAGCAGTAGGATAATGTGATTAGATGTCTGGACCTGAATAAAGGAAATTCAAATCTTCATTCAGGCTGGGAATTCTTAAACCATTTATGCTCTGCTTATTATACAAGTTGTTAGACAACTTACCTTCACAAGTTGTGAAGATAAAATGAGGATGGATGGAAAATGTGCACACTACCTTTAAACTTATTTTACATATAGATGAACTGGAGAATATGTATGCATGTATTCCTTGTAGTATAGTAAATGTTTCAACGTTCACTAGCTTAGGCTACTACATCAGCTGCAGTCCATAGTTAGTTATACTTTCATAAACTCCAGGTGACACTCTGACAATACTTTATATATGGGGCAGCCCTTGAAAACTCTGCAATTTGTTCAGTGATAAGCTCCATTGCTCCTGGTTTTTTCTGAGTTCCGTTCAAAAATGTTGTGCTTATTGCAACAGCAAAATCCTCTGGGTTTTAAAATCATGGCAGATTGCAGCTTCTAGCTAATTTTGACTAATTTGACTAAACTAAGAAAGATTGCCCCTGGTTCAGAGGTGGTTTCCTCCCGGCTCAGACTGGTTGTCCCGAACTGGTAGTGACCCGCTGGTGACGTCATGATGACATCACCGATCCGGTTCAGTTGGTGCTGGTCTGTGGGCGCCGCCATCTTTTTTTATTTTTTTTTATTTTTTTTATTTTTTCTTCTTCTTCTGCACATGCACAGAAGCCAAGTTTCCAGCACTGCGCATGCATCGTCATCTTGTTTTCAGCGTTGTTGTTGTTGTTTTGAATTTTTTAAATTTTTTTGGACTGCGCAGCCACGCAGCGCGGGAGGAAGCAAACCAGCAGCGAGGTAAGTTAGAACCCACCCCTGTCCTGGTTGATACTTGGATGGGATTTCATCTGGAAATTTCAGGGCTGGGCAGTTGAAAACTATCAGGAGTGCAGTGTTGGGAATTGCTGCTGTTGTTAATAACATTGCAGGAAGTAACCAGAAGCTGAGCTTGATTTGAAATAGGTATTATCTTAATTGTTAAATTAGGTTTTCTTCTAGTAGTCCATTTTTTTCTGACGTTCCCAAAGGTTTTCTGAAGCTACCCTACTTTTTAAGATCAATGGAATTCACTTTTAAAGAAGACTTTCCTTCCAGTTACATTTGTGTGGCCTTATAATGTAGGACAACATTCCTCCCCATGTTCAATATTTAAGTCTGTGTAAATATTTTATCTTATGCACTTATGCTTTTTATAGTTTATGTTCCCGTTTTCTTTTTTATAATGCATCTGTTTTATATCACATGCTATATATTCTTTATTGAGACCTTCCTAAAATGCTTCAGTTTATGAGTTATGAATTGAAATCTCCCCTTTTTACGATCCTGTAAAGCCTTAATTCAGGGGTAGAGTCAGGACGACCAGATGGAGCTAAGCATTTTACTGGCCGGATGCCCTTCCTGATGCCACACAGAGCTCGCAGAAGGTATTTTTTCTTTGTGTCCTAGGAGAGAAACATCTGCTGCTACATAGGATTTAACTCTCAACCAAATGAATTAAGCATCTAACACAGTTGTAAATATGAAAATCTCTTTATAATAAGAAAAGTGAAAATAGATATATGACATTTGTTGTTCCTCCTCTTAATAACTGCAATAAGATTTGTATTGTTTATTTAAGGCATTTATTTCCTGTCTTTTCTCTGAGATTTTAAGATTACTTATTTCGGAGGGTTTCCTTATTTCTTTTTTATTTATAAAATTTATTGGCCACCTATCTCACCACAGGGTAATTCTGGGCAGATGGGGGTGGGAGTAGGGGGTAGGTGGGATCAGTTCTTAATTAATCAACTACCTCCACTCTGATGCTCTCCTACTGGGGCCCCAAGATAACTGGCAGAGCCAGTTTTTAGGCTCTTACAAAAGGTCAGGAGGATTGGAGCAAACCTCACACCAAGGGACAAAATGTTCCACAGGGCAGGAGCAACTGCAAAGAAGGCCCTTCTCCTGGACTCTGCTAGCCAGAATGATTGGGTGATAAGGCCTGCAGCATGCCTCCTCTGCTGGCACAGGTGGACCAATCCCAACGGGATGAGACAGTCCCTCAAATAGCCTGGACACATGCCATGAAGGGCTTTAATGGTCTTTAAACACCTTGAAAGAGCCGAGGTAGCGCAGTGGTTAGAATGCAGCACTGCAGGCTACTTCAGCTGACTGCTAGCTGCAGTTCGGCAGTTCAAATCTCACCGGCTCAAGGTTGACTCAGCCTTCCATCCTTCTGAGGTGGGTAAAATGAGGACCCAGATTGTTGGGGGCAATATGCTAACTCTGTAAACCGCTTAGAGAGTGCTGTAAAGCACTGTAAAGCGGTATATAAGTCTAAGTGCTATTGCTATTGCTATTGAATTGCACCTCCAGAAATACAGCTGTCTGAGATAGACTGGGCTGAGAGAAAGTGAACCGCTCTAGATTAACTTGTGACTATTGTCGAGTGGATTTGAATCTGACTTTCCCTGATTCCAGTTTACCATGTTAACTTCTACATTACACTGATTCTAGTAAAGGAGAATAGGATTTATTGTATTCAATGTCTATTTTAAATATGTGTCATGCAGCTGACTCTCTATTGTATTAAAAAAAAAAACACCTCTAAAGCAGTGGTTCTCAACCTTTCTAATGCCGCGACCCCCTGCGAGACCCTGCCCCCTCCCCGCACACGATGAGGTGACAAAGGGGGCGTGGCACCAAGATGGCGGGCTAGCGCGAGCTTAGGCGACCCCTGGGAAAGGGTCGTTCGACCCCGAACGGGGTCGCGACCCACAGGTTGAGAACCGCTGGCTTAGAATAAGAGAATGGTTGGAAGAAATTACTGAAAAAAAGATCGAACTAAAGCCAGAACTATTTCTGTTTTGCATTTCGACCCCTGTGAAATGTTTGTTCGACCCCCAAAGGGGTGGTGACCCACAGGTTGAGAACCGCTGCTCTAAAGCAAGTAAATGCAGTTTCAATCCAGAATCATTTTGTAAAACTCCAAAAATCCTGATCAGTTCAAAATTCTATTTAAAATTGTATTAATGTTTCCAGTCTTAATTGATATGCCTAGGAAACTGCCTTGAAACCAGTAATTATCATGAAAACAAGGATATTAAAATAACTAATATTCCTTTATAAATTTTCCCCAGCTACTTATTTTTCCAAATATGAAAAGAATGTAATGCAACCACAATGCAAACTCTACTCCTTTTATACATGCATGTGACATCACTTATTTATTTAAAAAATAGAGATGTTTAATAGATGATTTTATTAAAATTCAAAAACACAAATAAGCAGTAAACAAGCAAGAAAAAAAGCAAAGAAAGAATAATACAGACAGCAAGATGAAAGTACAAAGAAAAGAAGAAAGGAAAAAGTAAATAAAGAAAAAGAAAAAGAATGGCTTCCAACTTTCTTATAGGTAAAAGTACAACCAACACTTACTCTAAAATTAACAATAAACCACACTAATTCTATTAACCATAAAATCTCCAAATCAAATTTCATTTCTCTCACTTTTTCATAAAAGTGGCTTTGAAGAGGAAATAAAATTGGTCAAAGTCTTTTGTTTAATCATAGCTATCAATTTCACCATCTCTGCCAATTTCAGTAGTTTAATATCTATTCTTCCAAAGTAGGTATTTGAAGGTCCTTGTACCTTTATGAATATAAAAATCTCACTGCTGTTATCATACATAAAAACAAAATTCCATGAGATCTTTTACTCTGTCCATTAACTACAAAAGAAACACCTCTGGTTTCAATTGTAAATTTAGCTTTAAAATCTTCTGAATCAAAATACATATCTGGTCCCAATATTTTTTTAGCTTTCTTGCATACCCACCAAAGATGAAGAAGAAAAAAAGTACCTTACGATCTATTAGATTTCCAACAAATATTTGAAAGTTCATTATACAATTTTTGACCATTTATCCAGTGTCAAATACCATCATTTTATATGAATTCTCTTTAAGGTTACAATTCAATGTGCATTCTAACCCTTTCTTCCATGTATTCCTCCTTTGGTCCAATGATATGTCCAATATTTTTTGCCCATCTTATCATACAGTCATTAACTTGTTCACCATCTCGTTCCATTGTTAATAAAACTTTATTGCCAAACTCCAAAAACCAAGAAAGACATGCTGAGATTCTTCTAAGCAGTTACTGTTCCTTATCCATGGACAGAAGTCTTGCAAACTACTTCCACCATAAACATAGTTATTGTACTGCACCGCACCGCACCACACCGCACCACATTGCATTGCATTGCATTTATAGTCTGAGAACTCATAGTGAGAAGCTGTTCTGACTTTTTTCCTCCCACTCAAACAAACTTCTCTTCAACTTCACTGTCTTTTGCTCCTCTGGAATGCAGTCCTTCCCTCCTGGAAATTCAGACCACATCTACTGTATACATTTTAGCAAAAATATGATCATCATTTGTACACAATTCCACCTCAAATCCAGTATTACCATTTTCATAGTCATAGTTCTTATCAAATTTAGATATTTACATCAGATGAGCATAGGAGAACCAATAGCATGTAACGCCTTTCAACTTCAGGTTTTCTCTTGTTTTTAATTTCAGAACTCCTTGATAAAAGCATTCTCATCTGCTCCCCTTGACCTTCATTCTCCACTCCAGAGTCCTTTAAGTTCCTTCAAGTCCATGTCCATTGGTACCAGTGCATACTTTAAAAAAAAATCACATGAAAGGAGAACATTTTGAAAAAAATTGTGATGGGATGAAGATTAGGTCCAGTCTGTTTCAAAGTCATCATCAGAATTGATTTCAGGTGATATTATTGACATATCTTCTGGATTTTTCTCTTCCCCCTCTCTTGGGGTTTCCTGGTGGTCTCCTATGAAAACTGTCATGAGATCCAAAGATTTTATTATCAGCCATGGCTTGGCTTTCTCTCAGGAGTGGATTTCTTCTGCCTAGTAAACCCTCTTATCTATTTCTGATTGTTCTACTCCAGTGATGGCGAACCTTTTCGGCACCAAACTGGAACGCGCATGCGCCGGAGCGCCGGAAACCCGAAGACCAGCTGGCCGATGACCATGCGCACCGGCCAGCTGGTCTTTGGGTTTCCAGCACTCTGGCACGTGTGAAGACCAGCTGGCTGGTGCGCATCTTTCTCTCTTCCAAACTCCACCAGAAATGAGTCTTCGTGGGACTCATCGTGCCGGCGCAGCCTCTTGGAGCAAAAGGAGAAAAAGATTTCTTGCGTGCAGCGTGCAGCCAAAAGGTTCCCTGTCCTGGTGCTGTGTCTTACATGCACTCTTCCCCCCCCCTGCTGAGAGAGAGAGGGGGAAGGGAAGGAAGGAGGAAAGGCAGGTGCTTTGCCAAGGAAGAAGCAGCCTCTGAATCCTGCCACTGATTTGGTATCTCAAAGTCCAATCCTTTGACACACGGTTGTCCGGGAGCAAAACTCCCTCCTGTCTCCGATAGGAATTTGCCCTTGCCAGGTGCTTTCTGGAGTCTTTCTGCTCTCTGGGCTTGATTGCGACCATTCCTGGCTTTGGAGGTAATTTCTCCATGCCTTCCCTTAGTGGGTGACTCCTCGGCTCGCCCCCCATCCCATTCCACACTGTAGAGTACCCGCCTGTGTGCGCAGGGCATGTTTGGAAGAGACAAGGAAACGAGTGCCTGGCTGCTTCTGGAAGCTAGAAGTTTGGCTGTCAGCTCGGCTTCCTCAGGCAGCCTGCGAGAGTTTCCTCCCCCTCCTGCTTCGCTCGAGAGCCGGAGGTGGGGGAGGGTCAGTCTCCTTACCCGGTTGCCTGCCCTCTGCTCTTTTCATCAAGTGTGTGCGTGCATGTGACAGAGAGAGAGAGAAAGAGAAACGGTGGAGAGGAAATTCTTTCAAACAGCATTGCCTGCAATTCTTGTTACTCCCCTCGGTCATTTCTCTTTCTCTCTCTCTCTGTGTCTCTCTCTCTCTCACACAGACACAGACACACACACACAGACAGACATTTGATTGCTTGAAAGGGACAGGCTGCGCTTTGCTTCTATCGTAAGCATGCACTTCCCACAATCGCTTGTCCTTTTCTCAAGCAGCAGTAGCCGGGTAGAAGGGGGGGGCGATTCTGACGGACCGCATGGCATTCTGCCTCATTGTAGCAGGAGCCTAAGCAACACCCATGGAGTGCAAGCCGTGGTCGCCACTTGCTCCATACCCACAAGGTGAGCTGTGGAACAGAGGGGCCCTCAGCTGCAAGGTTGCCTAGCGCTGTGGGCAGAGCTGGGGCTAGCAAGAGTGTGCTGGAAATATCTCCAGGCACCCAGAGAGACAGAATTCCCAGCCCTCGCTCGATCAGCTGATCAGCAGGCCGTGGTTAAGGGGCCCAGCAGCCTTGAGGTGACCAGGGAAGGGAAGGGCTGCCTCCTGTGCTGGCCACACCCACCCCTTCACTAGGGCTTATTTTCAGGGGAGGGCATATATTTACAGCCACCCCAAAAATCAGGCTTGGCCTTATTTTCAGGACATGTCGTATTTTTTGGGAAAACACGGTATATATTAGAAAAGGAAAGAATAATAATCTGGATTGTTTTAAAAATAAATATTTGTGCTTCTATTAGGAATAAGGTTAGGAAATTTTCTGGATAATATACTTCTGTGTCTCAGAAAGAAATGTGGGAATACTTAAAGGTTTAAAGAATAAAAAATATATATGCTTACTAAATATTAGCTAGCCTCCTAATGTCATTTCATATCTCTGTGTATATATGTCAAGTGTACATGCATGTGGGTGGATGAATGGGTAATCATATTATACTATGCCAGATGAAAATGGAAAATTATGTATACATCTGATCCTAAATATTTTATATAGAAAGCCACAAACAAATTATTTCCCTTCCCCTTCCCCTTCCCCTTCCCCTTTCCTACCACCATGGTATTTCTTCTACTTGAGATGCCATTTGTTTAAGCAAATGTACTGGCACAACATAGAAATGGGTGTAAGAGCTGAACCTTTTCATCTTTTAAAATGTGTTTAATGTATTCTATAACATGGATATTTGGGGAGGGGGACATGAAAACCAATTTTACTTTGTAGATTAATTTCATTGAAAAGAGAGAAGATAACTACAAGTTGACATCAGAAAATATTAATTTGGTGTCTCGTAGTCTACAGAATCCATTACATAAATTGTAATCAGATGGATCCAAGCCATTTTTCTTTTCTCAGGCAGTGTTTAGGTTATTCAGTAAACACAGCTCGGTTCCTATTCTTCCCTTTCTTCCTCCTCTTATCATTAGCTTCCCCCTCCCCCCAACAATGCTCTGAGGCAGAAAAGCTCCTTTTTAAATTATTGTTATTTCAGTTGAGAAGGAATACGTGTTTTTGCAAACACTTTTACTTAGTGGGAGTGGAATCCTATGAAAGCTGTACAAAACTGTTGTTTGCAGTAGGCTTTAAAAATCCAGGAGGTTTTAAAAATCATGTATTCCCTGAAAATGAAAAATAAAACTCCGCGGACTTATTTGCTTTGCATAACTGACCATTGATTACGATTTTCATCACCAAATAATAAAGAAAATGCAACTCCCATCTTCTGAAAGATTTCTAGCTTTTACCTTAAGGTATGGGTGGCCACGCTTTCAGAAGACAGAAATACAATGTGGTATATCGATTCAAGTTACCTTCTGAAAGGGACAGTTCTTTATATCTTTGCAAATGGATGCTGAAATTATTTCTATTCAATTCAAGAAATGGCATTAAAAAATTAAAATGGAGATTTGTGGTGAATTCTGACGGGTCTTACTGAGGAAGCCTTATATGCACAAACCACATGAGAAACCAAGTGACATGTCACTGCTTTTAACACTTTAGCAATGGGCCAGATAATACTTGAAGCCTTGCCAATGCATTTCATCCATGAATTAGAACAAGCCATTGATCTTCTAATATGCAGTTAATCAGGAAAGATCTCTGGACTTTTTACTTTTGCAGCCTCTTTCACAGCATGCATGCAAATGAAATAGAATCAGGGCACATGGGGAAAGAATAATGCACACACCACACACTCAAAATGACATTCACTAAGAATGCAATGGATGGATCTTTCCTAGTCTTCCATGGTCTTTTATTTATGATATCCTGCAATCATCAACATCAATGTTAACTTATTAAAGTGGCAGGGAGAATTATCCAGTACAGATGTGCAATACTTTCACAAATCTTAACATATTCATAGAATCATAGAATGTAAATGTAAGAATGTAACTTTGGTGTTGGAAAAGAGACCCAAGAATGCCATGGGTAGCCAAGAAAGAAAACAAATGGACTATAAAAAAAATAAATCAATTCAGAGTTCTCACTGGAGGCACAAATGACCAGACTCAAATTGTCATATTTCAAACACATAATATGAAGATCTAACTGGAGAAGACTCTGATGCTAGGAAAGGTGGAGGAAAACAGCACTACCAACAACAAGGTACCAGATTAGGGACATTTTTTAAAAAATCATTATATTTTCACCACATCACTATTTTTAGTCTTATGCTAAAGAATTGGTACTGATTATCTATGCCTGGACTCTGTTCTTAGTTTAGATTTTTGGATTTTTTCCTAGTATTTCTAGAAATATATATTTTATCTTATCCCTGTTCACAGTTTCATTGCCACGCTTTCATAGCTTACTCCTGCATATAAATGCCATCTACTATGTATTGATTTGAAATTATTCTAAGATTTCTTTGAAAACAAGCTATGTGGTATTAAATGTGGATCCAGAATCAAAACTGGCAATCACCAACTCATCTTTTAGCTCCTGTCTCACTGCAGATTTGCTGAATAAACCAATGGTGCCATATTCCTTGCTTGGTGCCACAGCACTTCAATACCATCAGGGGAGTGGAGGCACTCAAAAGTCCTGACTTACAGTAGCCTTCTCCAATTTTCTAAGGTTTGGGGTTAGGTTAGGTTAGGTTAGGTTAGGTTAGGTTAGGTTAGG
>QLTV01004097.1:1001502-1028518 GCA_003457575.1 Thermophis baileyi
AGTCTATGTAAATTGCGTCTATTGCTTTACCCTGATCGAGTTGTATAGTCCATATGTCTTTGCAGTGTAGGAGTTGCAGATTACAGGATAATTTCCTGAAACCAAATTGTTTGTTAGAAAGTAGGTTGTTAATTTCTAGGTGGAGGGTAATGGATTGGTTTATGATTGATTCCATGACTTTGCAGGTGACGCAACATAATGAGATTGGTCTGTAATTTTCGACGTTGCTGGGATCTCCTTTTTTGAAGATAGGGATGACTGTGGCTAGTGACCATAAGTTGGGTAAGGAGCTAGTCCTGAAAGATTTATTGAAGATTATGCTAAGAGGTTCAGCTAAGGCTGTGGAGAGCTTTTTTAAGAAATATGCACATAGTCCATCAGGTCCAATAGATAGAGATGGTTTTAGGTTGCGTAATGCCTTTGCAACGTTATCTTCTGTAAAATCAATTTGTGTTAATTAATTAATTAATTAAGTTAATTAATTAATTAATTCCTGAATCATCACAATTTTAAAAGAAAAGTTATCCTCCGTATGTGTTTATCATGTCTGGTGAAAAAAGATAAATAGTACTTTCAGATGCCCAGGTCTTCTAATTTTATATTTTAAACAGTAGAATGTGTCCTGATTGTGGAATTTATAACAACAACTCTGTTGTGACTATGTAGCACTGGAAGGGAACTGATAGCCAAGCAGAATATGCTCTTTTTCAACGATAGCAAGCATAGAGGAGTCAGACAATTGGTACTCAGCTATGGGGAACAATTTAAGATCAAATGGAACCCAGCCACTTCAGCAGTATTCCTTACTTGCAAATAGAAATTCCTTGCTTGCAAAAAAAAAAAAGAAAAGAAAAAAAAACACCTCAAGAGCAAAATATAAATTTCTTTCCTGAGCAAGAGGAAATCCTGGTCTGGTGGAATAAATGCACCCAGGCTGAACCCTGGTGGGGCGTATCAATTAATTTACACATGTGCATTTGATTTTTTTCTGGAGAAACTTGCAGACAAATAGTTGTCTGTGTTTACATATTACAGCTATAGCACTGAGAACAGGTTTTATGGACCTGGAACCTACATGGAACCTAGTGTCTTTGTACAGTCTTTTCATTTGTTAGACAATGCCATTGGCACACTTTGCACTGTGGAGGCTACATTGATACATAAAGATATCTTACTACTTTCCCATTCATCAAAGTGACTTATGCTGTCAGTTGTTTTAAAGCTTGCTGGAGTGTAATAATAAAATTATGAGTCATTCTCCTGATTCTTTAAAAAGTGAGCCTTAGTGGGGATTGAACCAGTGGTGAAATCTAAAAATTTTCCCTACCAGTTCTGTGAGCGTCGCTTGGTGGGCGTCGCTTGGTGGTCATGTGACCGGGTGGGCGTGGCCAACTTGTAAAATGTGGTGAAACTCACCAATGCTTTTGCTTAGCAACCAAAATTTTGTGCTCAATTGTGGTCATAAGTCAAGGACTATCTCTGCCTTCCTCTGTATGGCAGCCTTGCCCTAGCCAACTCCTTCTCCTTTCTGGCAATTTTCCTCTCTGTTAGAGGCACCAAAATAATCCAGACGATGTAAGGTTTCCTGCTGCAGCAGGGGGTTGGACCAGAAGACCTCCACGGTCCCTTCCAACTCTGTTATTTTATTCTATTCTTCCTCTTTGTCTCTCTCTCTTTTCTTTTCTCTCTCCCCCCTTCTGTATCTGTGTGTGTGTGTGTGTGTGTGTACCTGTGTCTGTCTGTCACTCTCGCACGTGTGTGCATGGGGCAGCTGGCCGCTCACTTAAGGAGGGTTTTAACAGGATGCAAAAGGACATGGCTTCTCTCCTGCACTAAGGCTCTGGCCATCACCTTGCTGTGTCGTCCCTCCCCACCACCCCCCGCAGCTCTTCGTCCGAGTGTGGAGGATGCGAGCTCTAGCCCGAAGTGGCAGGAAGCGAGGGGAGGTACAGGGCTGCTTCGCTCCTGCACTAAGGCTCCAGCCATCGCCTTGCCATGTCCCCCCCGACAAGAGAAGAGAAGGAGGGGGAGGAGGGGGAGGGTCGCTGGAGCCTTAGTGCAGGAGAGAAGCCAGCCGCTTGCTTAAGGAGGGTTTTAATAGGATACAAAAGGACGCGGCTTCTCTCCTGCACTAAGGCTCCGGTCATCGCCTTGCTGTATTCCCCCCCCCATGAGAAGAGAAGGAGGAGGGTCGCTGGAGCCTTAGTGCAGGAGAGAAGCTGCATCCTTTTGCATCCTGTTAAAACCCTCCTTAAGCGAGTGGCTGGCTTCGCTCCTGCACTAAGGCTCCAGGCCAGCCATCACCTTGCTATGTCCCCCCCTGCATGAGAAGAGAAAGAGGGGGGGGGAGGAGGAGGTTCGCCGGAGCCTTAGTGCAGGAGAGAAGCCGGCCGCTCACTTAAGGAGGGTTTTAACAGGATGCAAAAGGACGCGGCTTCTCTCCTGCACTAAGACTCTGGCCATCGCCTTGCCATGTCCCCCCTCCCGCACGAGAAGAGAAGGAGGGGGAGGAGGAGGAGGGTCACCGGAGCCTTAGTGCAGGAGTGTAGTGGCCTTGTACCTTCATGCCACATTTGCACGTAAGACAGCCTTCCCTTCCTGCCACTTCGGGCTGGAGCTGCCTGCCCTCCTGAAGCAACCCTGCCGCCGTTCACTTTCATTTCATGGCGGGAGAAGGAAGAAAGCAAATCGTAGCAGTGCGGCGGTGCTCCGGGAGGGCAGGCTGGCGCAGGCGGACGTATGCAGCCAGGCGGGGAGGGAGAGTGGTGGCGGCAGCCCCTTCCAAGCGCAGCGCATGGAGGTGAAGCGGGCAAGGCAGCCCCAGTGCGCCTGTTGCTGCGGAGGTGCAGCGATCGCTTCACCAGGGTGGACTCAGCGAGGGCTGCATCAGCCTCTCTGCCCGCACCATGTCCCATTCTGGCCGGCTGCACAACTACAAGTGCAGAGACCTAGTCTTCGGTAAGATGAAGGGCTACCCGCACTGGCCCGCCCGGGTAAGTGCCGCTGCCCAGGCCGAAGGGAAAGTGCTGCGGGATCCAGCGTGGCCTGGCCTTCTCCCCATGCGGGGGGCTTCCAGCCCACCAGCCACTTCTGCACCTCTCGCTCCGCTTCTTCGCTGGTGGGAAGCGCTGCCACGGCCAAGCCTCCTTCCCCCGGAGCACCGAACTCTGCAGGCCGAGTTCCCGGAGTGGCAGCAGCGGTCAAAGAGAGCAAGCAGGTGGCTGGGTGGGAAGCCAGTGGAGCCGGCTTCGGGAGGCACGTGGACCCGGGTGGAAGGCGGCCTTTTGTGCAGCATCCCCCTCCCCTCTTTGGATTGCCCTGCAGGGGGGCTCTGCCTTTGCAGAAATGGGGCAGGGCAGGGCGAGTGAGCGGCAACCGGGGGACTGGTTCGGGGATATGGCCAGCCAGCCATCGCTACCGGTTTGGCGAACCAGGCCACATGTCCGCTAACGGTTCTCCCGAACCGATCCGAACTGGTAGCATTTCATCCCTGGATTGAACTAATTACAGATTAATTCAGATATGTTTTTCAAAATATTAAGCAATCAGATGGCCACAGAATTCCTACAGATCACATTCCAGAATTTGCAGAACATGCTAAGGAATGGCATATATTAATATATAGTAGATGGAAGTATAAATCAAAACCAATAAAATGACCAGTTTAGGCATTGAGAAATCCAGAGGATGATGATAGGAATAAACAGATTTTTTTAAAAAATACCTGGCTGATATACAGTCCTGGGAACAAAGTCTCTCTAAGATATTGGGACTTGCTTTTTATTGTAAATATGCATAGAATTGTGCTATTACTCTGGAAAGACAAGCTTTATATGCTACACATGAGCAAACCTATTGAGATTTGCAGATGCAGCACACAAAACTGCTGGTAAGGTTTTAAATGTAAGTACTGATATTTATGATACTCTTTCAAATGGCCATTTTCAGAAATAGAATTGCCTTTGCAGTAAGTGTATAAATTGTTTCCACATTGCCCATTGCCATAGTTAATAATCTTACAGCTTGTGTGTAACCTTTTGGCAAATTCATCCTTTGAGTCGCCTGCTTCTTTTTTTAGAATGTTTGGGATGAAATGCATATGTTACTTTTAATAAAAAGAAATACTCGTGTTTTCATGCAGAACTTTGTCTCTATGAAATATAATCCTTGACATAATTTAAATGATGTCTGAATGTGTTTGCCTATGTTCATATTTTAAATTCTGCCTTGTGGATGTTGAACACTCCTGGTATTTGAAACCAAACATCTTGGCTTCAGACTTAAATATCGTTCAGCAAATATAATGGTTCATATAATACAGAGAATAGAAAATAATAGAAAATAGAAAATAGAAAATAGAAAATAGAATAGAATAGAATAGAATAGAATAGAATAGAATAGAATAGAATAGAATAGAATAGAATAGAATAGAATAGAATAGAATAGAATAGAATAGAATTGAATAGAATAGAATAGAATAGAATAGAACTTTATTGTCACTTTGAATGTACACTAATCAGCATACATTAAAATGAAATTTCATTACATACAGTTCTCAAAGGGTCACCACCTCCATTGTATCCACTATACAATGAAGTGGTTAAAGGATCCAGGCTAAAAACTGGGAGCTGTGAATTATAGTTCTGCCTTCAGCACAAAGCCAACTGGGTGATCTTGAGCCAGTCACTCTCCTTCATCCTTAGGAAGGAGGCAATGGCAAGCAACTTGCAGAAAACAAACAAACCATGCATTTCCAAGCAGTCAGCACTAGTCAAGACAGACTCAAAGGCTTTTTTTTTAAAGTGACAATGTAATATAGATCATATATTATAGAAATATAATATATTATAGAAATGTATAATATATCTATCAGGGTGATCCCTACCTTTGTATGTACTCTTGCGGCATGTAGATTTCTAATTTCTGATTTCTAAGCAGTTGTCTTGGAAAAAAATAAGAAGTTTGAAATCATTTAAATCAAGGCCAGAATAAACATATGAAGAGAAAGAGAATGGATTAGAAACAAGAAACTCCAAGGCAGCACTCTGGAATGATAGAAGTTAGAACCCATGAAAATGCAATTAAGACAAGGAACAGGTTCCTGAAGCAGCTTGTGGTTCTGGGGGGAGAAAATTTAATCCCCTCAGAACGGGTTCGCAATTTGGGTGTCCTCCAGGACTCACAGCTGAGATTAGAGCAACACCTGACAGCAGTGGCCAGGGGGACGTTTGCACAGGTACGTCTTGTGCACCATTTGCGGCCCTATTTAGATCAGGAGGCTCTGCTCACGTTCACGCATGCCCTTATCACCTCACGGCTTCACTATTGCAATGCTCTCTACATGGTTCTACCCAGAGAGAGATACGCCTTCTCAATGGCCTCCCTTAAATAGACAGCTTCTTAAAGTGGCAGTAACCCTGCTGCCTCATCCTCATTGCATCAGCATTTACAGCAGCCTTCAGAAGCTGGTCAGCATTTAAATCTTCATTACTCTGACACTCCTCCCATTTAAAACTTAACAGCTGAATGCTTTAACATATTCATGATGCTTTCTTTTTCCATTATGTCCTTGCCTCCTGCTTCGGTTCCTACTCTCATTGCTACAAACGCTACTAGTACCATTACTACTATAGCTGCTGTAACTACTCCTACGGTCATTATCTACTGAATCTGTACACTCTGTCTCATTATTCTCCATTACATCCTGTTTACCATCCCTTGGCTGGATACCATTACTTTCTCTTTTCACTAGCTCAGTTTCCTCACTTTGATTTATCTGCCTGCCTGTCATTCTCATTAACTTCGGGTTCCTCCAGTTATTGCATTGTTCCTTAGGCACTGACCATGACCATATCTCTTGGTACATACGGGGTTCATTATGAATACCATCTACTCTAACCCCAGCAGCTATGAACCGCTCAGGAAGTAAACCTTTATTATAGCATTCAGGTCTCCTAGATCTAACACTGTTTGCTTGCCTTGCGTTTCTTCTACTCACAGGATACACCCTGTATTGTGCCTCATTACACACAGTGCACTCTAAATATCTCTTGCACTGCTTTGACTTTTGCTGTGGCTTATGCCACCTAGCTTGGTCTGGCATCTTCTGCAGCCCTCTATAACTAGCATGCTCAACTCCTCTATGCAACAAATGTACACTGTTGCCATGTGTGGTAGCATTCATACGTGCACGTGCACAACTACTTTCTTGCATTCCCAGAACATATAGACCATCCTTTTTAAGAGCCGAGGTGGTGCAGTGGTTAGAGTGCAGCACTGCAGGCTACTTCAGCTGACTGCTAGCTGCAGTTCAGCGGTTCAAATCTCACTCTTTCGGCTGTTCTGCCGGCATCCTGGACTGTTGCAGATGCTGGTTTCTGCTGAATGCTCTCTCCTCTCTTTCCTGGTCTCCTTTCCAGCCATTTCTGCTCCTCCTCCAACGACCGACCAGTCAAGAATGCCATAGTTAAATCCTGTTCTTGCATGGACTCAACTGTTCACAAGAATGTCCCATAAACTATTCAGAGAACTAAACACAACATACACTTTGTGTGCCTCCGTATATTTCATTCCCCTTTCTTCCAACTCAAGGAATGTCTGTCTAATGTTCTGCAAATTTGTGGACACACACTCTCCCAGCTTCAGCTGTGCCTTATACAGCCTTCTAGTCAGCAACACCTTACTGCCAGCAGTCTCTCTCACATACACGCTGCACAATGCCTCCCAGCACTCTTTCGCAGACTGGAGACCCCTCACATGTATTAGCTGACTATCTTCCAAGGCAAGGATTATGCTGGCTAAAGCCTTTTCCTTTTTTCTCTGATCCCCATCATCCAGGACTGCTGGTAATCAGAAACAATCATCCACAACTCTTCCCTCCGCAGGTACATCTCCATCTTCACATTCCATGAGAGATAGTTTGTCTCATTCAGCAGAGACACCAGGAAACTACTTAATAGTGGTTTATGTATAGCTAAATATATACATATACGTGGTTAAATACCTTATAATACAGCTACTGATACACGGAGAAGAGCAATGAGACTACACGGACAAGAGGGAACATGAGGAGAAGGGAAACGCCCTCTAATGGCTTCCCTTATATAGGCAGCTTTTTACCCAGCTTCTTAAAGTGGCAGTAACCCTGCTGTTTCATTCACATTGCATCAGCTTCTGGTTCCGCTTACAACCTCTCATCAGCTTACAGCTATTAATCTACATACCCTGACATACTGCCTCAATCTGGTGTGAGAAAACAATATACACTAAAAGGCAACAACACTGCAAGGTATCCATAATCATAATCATTTTACCATTTTACAAAACAAAAAACAAACAAAAACAAGGATAGATTATGCAACCAATACAGACTGAATAGTATTTCTTTCTGAATGTAAATATGCATAAATGTGATAGACAACATCAAATGAATTATTCATCTCTGTTCCAGAAGTCTAATGACTTCTAACAGACTTCCCAAGCAGTCAAAACAGGTTTTTTTAGGAATGGGGAGAGAATAACTGAATATTTTTCTGCATACCATTTTAAAAATGCACATCTGCGGAAATAAGCAAGGGAAAAAAGTTACATTAGAAAGAGAAAAAAGTTAGAAACACCCACTCATCCTGTGACCCACACACAGGGAAAACTACAAACACCATACATATATAAGGAAAAATGAACATGAGAATAAAATTATATTCCATTGAGAAAGGGAACATCAGTGCACAATTGAATGTATTCATTTGTTTCACATACAGTATGTCTGGCCTGTTTCTCATTACAGAAAACTTCAGGGAAGTTTGTAATGACCATAAAACCATTCAGAATAACAGCTGAGCAAAGAGGGTAGCTGAAAAGAGAATAAAAAGAACTTTAAAAAACACCATTAAAATACAGCCATTAAAGGGAGTTGATGGCTGGGGAAGGCCAACTTTAAAAAAGTGGATACTTAAGATTCTCTATAATGTGACATCACTGGACTTACATCCCTTCAAGTAAAGGTCACTGTGGAGTACATAAATGTAGAGAAGATTCACTATCAGTGACAAAGAATTCAAGACCTCCCCTTAATATATTAGATTTATTCATTCCTACTCTACAAAATGATCCCTACTTGAATAGTTTTTCTATCTTATGCCAGAGATAGATCTACTTGACTATCTTTGGTATAAGGTAGAAAGCTACCCATCTCTGAATTCAACTCTGACTCCTCAGTACCTTTATTACCTTTATATAATCAAATTATTTCCAATTGATTGCTTAGTTGACAAGCTTACAGAGTTCCATTATTTTTATTTTATTTTATTTTATTATTATTTTATCTCTGGCTGGATCTATCCATTAACTGTTAAAGCTTTGTCTTTAATTTACAAGTTTGAGGGTGGAGGCAAATGACTACTATTAAACTTTCTTATCTCTTCTGACTAATGATATAACAATTTACAAACTCTCATTTCAACAACTAAAGAATGCAAGAGAAAATCTCTACCAGGTTCTAAAAAAGAGGGGAGAGATCTGATATCACACACACAAATACATACATACTCGGAGACACACATGAATGCACACTGAGTGGCATTTGAAATCCCATGTAGAAGGAAACACTTGGTTTCTACATGCCAATGAAGACATAAGTGATTTACATTTACAATTGTTGGTTGACTTAATTGATGTAGACTCAGGTAAATTGCCCTTAATACCATAGTGATGGACAGGCATGCTGCATTAACAAGTAGTGCCTTCTATTTCCATGTGGTTGAGTATAAAAACTCAAATGCAAAACAGATTTATAGTGGAGAAAAATAAGATTTGCAAAATAGATTAGCATGGTATATTAAGGGCATGTAAGTAGAATCTTTAATGGAAATTTTATGCAACAGGGTAACAAGAAAAGGAAATGAAAGCATCATGTTTATGATTAGTTAGGTTCTAAGAATCAGAGTTTGAATTTGGATTTCTGGCTTATTTTAATTATTCCCAAATGTCTGAAATTAATTGGCCTGACATATAAAGCATATTATGGCTCAGCTTTAAATGTTTGATTGCTTTTTTTTTTTTGCAATAAGCCCAGCTAGCTTTCTACTTGTATTAGATTTAAATAGCTTTGTTGTAATCTTCAGCCTTCCCCAGATTGTTTCTGTGCCAATGTGTTGGACTCTTTGCTCATCCCAGCTAGTTTAGCCAAGATGAGATTCTAAGTATCGGGTTCTGCATTTAGCCAATTATAAGTAGCACTTAGTGATGATATGATTTGATTCTTTTGGTTAAGTGCCAAAGATAACTTTTCATTTATTGAAAGGCTGCCATATATTTAATGAACGTTGAGTGTGACTGTAGCATAGAAACTGTAGTCTGTAGCTTCCATGCTGCAGTCACAATGTTTTTCATATATATTAGTTTCAAAAGCAGTTTACCATATGGTCGGCAAAGCATGAAAGAGAAGCATATTGGCTCTGAGAAAAACAAATCTATTCTTTCATTAACATTCCAACTCATATGATTCTCTGGAGCCTATCCACAATGTAACAATATAATAGTACATGGTAGAAAGTGGCAACGAGGTACCTGTGTATATCTCACTTGCCAAAATTCTTATCTTATTTTAATTTTGTTTAGGTTTTTAAAAAATAAACATTATAATGGCAATAGCCTTAGACTTGATAATGAAGCTATTGAAGCTGTTGTAGGAGCAACCACCAATAGTAGAGAAACAAGCACAAGAAATAAACCACAGACCAGCACTTGGTAGATCAGCTGTGAAGGTCTTTGAAAAGATTGTTAGATAAATAAATAAACGTGATGTGTTTATTCCTATAAAAATCAGAAGAGTGCAAGCCATGCTGTTCCCTGTGACATTCCTGGGAAGTAAATGTTGAACTTTAAAGAAGCAGATAAAAAAAAAAAGTGTTGATGCTTTTGAAGTTTAGGGTTAGAAGAGACTCTTAAAAATATCATGAAGGAAACAAATGAATAGACCATCCAACAAATCAACCCAGAGCTTTCATTCAGGCATGAAATAGGCTCATGTCTTACTGCAGATACGTACATTAGGTGGAGACTAGCTCTTTGGAAAAGTCTCTACTCCTGGGAAAGATGAAAGGAAAAACAAAAAGGACATGACCAGCAGCTAGGTGGATGAAATCAGTTACACTGGCAATGGGTGTACTGTTTGGAAGATCATATTAGGATCAGATTGTCATGGAGAAAATCTATGTATGTGGTTGCAATCAGTTAATCAATTATCCAACCAACCAATAAAACATTGTAAATGGGAAGCTGATGCAAGCAAAGAGTTCTAGTGTTATCCTTTTTGAGTGAGAGTTCCATCAGCATTCTAAGAAAAACGAAAAGGTGAACAGCTGTACCCCAGTACTTTATTAAAAGTTGTCCCCTTCAAATTCTCCTTTCCCAAAATAAAGATCCATCAAGGTGGCAGTGAGCATTGAGAGAGTGTGTTAGATGGAATGGTGGGAGATGATCCCACCAGTTTTCATCTTAGTTAATAGGTATTTGTTTTGGATCTGAAGACACTCAGACAGTTATTCTGTGAACAAGCAGACTCACAATCTTTAATTTTAAGTATATATGAATGGAATGGAAAAATATAATGGAACTAGAATTTACTGTATACTGCGGATACAGTAAAAAGTATATATTTTTAAAAAGTATATTACTTGAAACTTTCTGACATAAGGTACATGAATGCATCTAACTTGTTTCTAACACAGATAAAAACCTGTTGTTTTTTTTTGTTGTTGTTATTAGGTAGCATAAGCTATTGTACTACTGTCCTAGACAGTTATTTTTCCAAATCCTTTTAATGGCAAACTCACTTTCACCTGAAGTCTTGCTCAATTTAAAAAAAAAAAAACCTCTCTGCCACTTCTGAAGCTTTTAAGAGGTCTCAGAGCAAGCAGGAAATTCATTTATGTAAGATTCTTAAGACTCAGAATTGCAATGAACAGAGCAAAGTAGGGAATACTTTACTAGTGAACTATTCAGCAAAATTGTTGATGTGATTATTTTATGAATTCTGATTCATGAGAAATGGAAAATAATGTGGGAGCAGGTTGAAGAAATCCTGATTCAATAAGATATTTTTAAGGGTTTGTATTGAGTGCTCACCTGAGCCCAATGCAATGACAGCAACCCAGCAAAACATATTTTTTTTCCCTTTCTAACTAGTTTGAAGGAAAAATACAGAGGGAAGGAGAGCAAGAAATCCCATTAGGTAACAGGAAATCACGTGTTTGATGCTGGGTATATGCTTACATTCTTAATTAAGAGTTTGTGCATTGCACATTTAGAAACAAGTAGCTCATGGGAAATCTAATGGGTAAGCCATGGGCACTTGGTCAGTCAATCCCCTCATTAGATTGGTTGTCAAGAACATTTATCCCGCATTTAATGTTACCATTTTGTAAAAGACAAATTTATTTGGCAGAGCAATTGAAGCTTTTGATATGCAATATATGCTAGATACTAGCACTAATGAGTCATCTATTTAAATAACTGACTGTTTTAAAGACTTCAAAACTAGTTAGGAAAGAAGAGAAGCTAATTATGCCAGATAAGTAAGTAGTGAAGAGACTACCTTTAAGTTAATCATGTTTTTATCTATTCATTATTTTACTTTGAGATCTTTTCTTTCTTTCTTTCTTTCTTTCTTTCTTTCTTTCTTTCTTTCTTTCTTTCTTTCTTTCTTTCTTTCTTTCTTTCTTTCTTTCTTTCTTTCTTTCTTTCTTTCTTTGTCTGTTTGTCTGTCTGTCTGTCTGCCTGTCTGTCTGTCATCTCTGAATAGAAAACAACACACATGATAAAAATATCAATCACAAATTAGCAAAAAAAGAAAAAGAAAAAAAAGTAAGTCACACTTCCTGATTGGTGAGGTGGAAATTTGGTCCACACTCCGCTGGGATCAACAGTAACTAAACTCAATACAGATTACCTTGATATATTGTATATATGTATAGAAATATGAAATCTGTTGTGCACCCACCTTGCAATTAATCTCAACCAGTATTAATGAGAGGAAATTTCACATAATTTCACACCTTTCTGCATAATATGTAGATTTTTTCTGGATAGAAAGAATTTGTGATTTCAAGGAGAAAGTTAAATTACTGTGGAAACAAAACAGATTAATTAGTTCATAGCTACCACATAATGGAAACATTGTTTTCAATAAAAAAATTAATTATTGTGTTGTGATAAAAAGGCATATTTTAATTGTTAGAATAGGCTGCAACTTTGGCTTAGGTAATTCAACCAAAGTGCATGATTATTCATATTTATTTCACAATCCTATAAAGTAATCCACATTTGTTCCATGTATACAGCTGGCCTGAAAGATAGTATCTTGCTCAAACCACCACCACCACCTTGCTCCTCCTCCTCCTCCTTTTAGCCACTGTCAATCCACTACAGGATGAAGGCCTCTTCAGCATGTTTCCAACCAATACAGTCCTGAGCTTTCTTTTGCCAATTGGGCCTGCAATACTTGCTGATGTCGTCGATCCATCTTGTTTTACGTCTCTTTCGTGGACGCTTTTTCGCAAGAGGGATCCATTCTATGACTTCCTTGGTCTACTTGCCATCTTGCTATGATCTTGTCTTCTTGCTATGTGATCAGCCTACCCAGTATATTTTATTGTTTTAATACTATTTTCCCCCAACATCAAAACATGGAAGAATGGTTTCACTTTAAGTGAAATGAAGCAAAAATAAAAGAAAAAAGGATAAAGGAATAAGAAAATGTAAAATATTAATCATAGTTGAATACACTATGTTGCAGTTGAATTCCCACATCCAGAGATGACAATTTTAATAAATACTAAACCATGGAATGCAGATGTTTTTCAAGTTCTATATTGTAGTTGTTTATTTTGTATGAAAAGAAAGAAATACAGAAGTGAAGGACATAGATTTGTTTCCATTGTTCTGTATTATGAATACTTTACTTGCATTCCTTTGAGATTAGTTTATGGTTACAAATGCACTTACCTCTATTTTTATGATAGCAGAAGTAGACTCAGTCCTAGCAATGTTTTGAAATTACAGAGACAAAAGATGCCGTTTAGGGAACTGTTATCAGCTCATATATTCTTCTTGTGGTTTCAACAGAAATAAGAATATTTGGAAAAACCTTTTATGAGGTTCCTATCATAAGTGAGTTGGGAATCAATAAAGATTTCTATTTTCCACTATTTTCCACTATGTCATCCTGATTAGCAGGAGAAAAATCCCAAGAGTAAACTAGTTTTGATTGTCTGAAATTACTTGATACCAACAGAATCGGGGAGAAAACCCCATGGTGTTTCCATGCTCTACATAACAAAAATGATTACTAAATACATCTCAATATCTATATAATAGGAAAGCGTATATCCTTGTAGTTACATACTTCTAAAAACCTCTGTATATACACAGACAACTACTGTGTCTCAGGCTGTGGGAAAAGACCAAAAAAAGAAAGAAAAAGAAAGAACAATAACTTTCTTGTAGCTGGAGAGCCAGTTTGATGTAGCAGTTAAAGGCACTGGCCTAGAAATTGGATGTCTTCTCTTACTTTAGGCATGAAGCCATCTGGGTGACTTTGGGCTGGTTACTTTTTTCCAGCCCTTGGAAGAAGGTTACTGTATGGTCCGGCATTAAGACTGACCTGAAATAAATAAATAGAGTGATATCTCTAATAAGTAGCAATGACCTTGAAGAAGGTAGTTTTTATAAGACATTTTTCCTAAACTGTGAAATTAAATATAGTTCAAGAAGGAGGAGGAAGGTCCCATCCTATTAGTTCCACCAGGAGGTTGTGTTGTAGATCCTGTCTATAAAAGAGTTCCATCAGAAAGAACTCAGAAGATGTGCCTTAACCCTACTGCTCTGACTCCCACCATCTGGAACATCATTCTCCCTAAGATGAGCTAGTCCCATCCCTGCTATCCTTCTGGAAAGTTTTTAAAAGGTGGGTTTTTCCAACAGCCCTGGGAATTTTATGAGCAGCCTATAGGCTGTATTGTGATTAGCTGATTGTTATTCTCCCACAATCTTGTTTTGTTATTTATGTTCAATTGATTTTATTGGATGTTATATTGTTTTTAACTATGTTGGTTGAAAAACTGGGCCTTGGGGTTTCATGCAGTACCGGGCATATACAAAAAGTAGAGAAAGTCAAAGAACACAAGGCAGACCCAGAAGAAGATGGACAGACAACATGAAAGACATGCTACACTAGCATTAAAAAAAAAAAAACTATAATTGAGGCCGCCAGTAGAGCAAGAATCAGAACTTTGTATCTCCCTCGATATCCAAAGCAATAAAAGAGGAAGTAAAGAAGAAGAGAAGAAGAAGAGTTGGCTGTACACTGCCAGGAGTCACATTTAGTAAGGTAGGCAAATCTGCCAAATAAACAAACCAATAAATGATTGAATGAAAATAATGCAATATTCTATAGTAATTCAAATATATAAATTTTCTTGCTAGGGTTAGGAGGCTTACAAAGAATTGTTCCTGCATTGGCTTTGGACTTTTATTTTCCCTATAAAAAACAGTAGTTGATATGATAAAATTGCTGATGCCAGAGGCATGGAAGTTGGGGGGGGGGGGAAACGCAAATCCCAAGTGGCCTCTTAAAGCACAGCAGAGAAGGTAGCATTATTGAAACAATAATTTTATTTCTGCCAATTTAAATCTAACTGGAAAAGTTAGACTAAAAATGTCTGAACAGTAAGAAAATTTTCCCATCAGATAATAAACACATTCTTCTCGTTTGAGGCTAAGTGGATCTGCCAGCCAAAGATCACAGATTAGTGCACAGTTTATCAAGTGTTTGATAAAGTTTGTGCTCTGGAGGTTTCTTTAAAAGTGAGATGTGATATGCCCCAATTTCTTCAATGCAGAAAATCTTATAAAATTATCAATTACAAATCCATAATATAGTTTAGAGTAAACTAAATGCCCAGTGACTTTGCAATATACACATATGAATTGCTTCCATGGTGCTCAAGGAAAATGTTGAAATTTTATACTTTTGTCAATCATTTTGCTTATGTGTGGAAGGTGGAGGAGGAATCCATAATATAATAAACCCAAATCCATAAATCATTTGTATGTTAAAGTAGAGGTAATCCAGGAAAAAAATTGTCAATAATGGTGTAATATTTGTGTGCCTGTGTGTTCCTTCAAATCAGTCTTGACATGATTGCATGCAGCTATATGGATAAGTCAATGCAGTTTTCTTGGCAATATTTTTAGGCAAGAACTACTGTACAGTATGCACCTTACCTTGGAGGCAGGGGGAGCCAAGGAATCCTACAGGCCTTTTTTGAATATGGCCAGAGGATTATAGTCTAAATAATTCATTATTACTGCAAGGAACCTTAATAATAGTAATTTTAAAAGAAAAAACAAAAACAATAGTGAGAACAATTATGCAGTGGAATGACTTGCTTACAGAAATTGTGGGTGCCACCAATACTAGTGGTTTTAAAGAAGAAATTGGACAACCATCTGTCTGAAATGGTATAGGGTTTCCTGCTTAAGTAGGGGTTTTGACTAGAAGACCTCCAAGGTCCCCTCCAACTCTGTTATTCTGTCCTTCTGTTAACTAGAAGACATGCTTTTTCTGTTGTGCTCCCTGCTTTATGGAATATTCTTCCCTCAGAAATTAGAATGACACCTGGCCCAACCCCATTGGCTTTTCACAAGGCTTAAAAACTGGGCCCTGTACCCAGGCTTGGGCTTGGCTTTACTGTCAGTTGTTTGATCATCATGGCTGCTGTTTATACTTATTTATTTTGTGGATGCTTTTATTGTTTTCATATCTTTTAAATTGTTGAAAGTGTTTTAGAATTTTAGAATTGTAAGCCATCCAGAGTCACTTGGTTGAGTTGGGCGGCTATAGAAATTGAATAAACAAAATACAATATAATAAAATAAATATCTACTAACAATATCTCCCAGTGTGCTGTTTCTCTGTTATATTTGAATTCCTGATTTTGGGGGTTTATAGTAGTTCCAGGGTATAAATGAGATGAGGAGAGATTTCTGTTAGAAGAGAATATGAGTCAGCATTTGGAAATATCTAGTTTAATGTTAATCTAGTTTAATAGGAGCCTCAGATTGTCCCATATAATTTTGCCTAGAAATTGGACATTCCTTTTTCTTTTTTCCAAATTGGGAAACAAATTAGTCATTGACACTTGTTTCAGAAATATTTTTGAAAAAGTCAGTGCAAATATTTGGAATCTGAATAAGGATGCCTTCATGAGCAGACAGTTATACCAGAAGTGTATGGAGATGCATAAGAAAAGTCATAACAGTGGATGTACTTCATATTTTAATATCTCCTTATCCATTCCTGTGTTTGGCAATAATTTCATCTTTCATCACAATGTACTCTTCTGAAATGTTTTGTGAAAGCACTATATTCAGCGCTGCATATTTTAACACATTACACATAACCAACTGTCACATATGCGACGAATAAGAAAAGTTTGCTTGTAAACTAAGAGTTTTACTTCTTCCATTGTTTAATTTATATCATTTCAAAGCATAGGGTTCATTGGAGGACATTTTTTTTTAAAAAAAAAGCATTTTGTAGAGTTAGAGTCATCAACTCTACTTTCCCCATCAGAACTAATTTCACCCACTATTAGGTTAGGTTTAGTATTCAATGAACTGAAACTGAACAAAATTCAAAATACGCAAACTTTCCAGAAATGGTATGAAGTATTTCATTTACTGTTTGAAAACAGAATTAAACTTAAGAACAAAGTACTTACTGAGCCAAGCAATTGCTTTGGGTTGTTTCGCACAGCAGAAGTGGCTTCTGAACATGTGCAATGCATGTGCCAAAGTCATTGTTTTTAAGTTCAGTTAGCTATTTAAGATTAGCCCTACCGTGATGCTTCATCGAGGTGATATAATATGCAGTATGTGATACTTCTCCCACAGTGTTGTGATATACTGCATCTCTGCTGAGGCAAACCACATATTATATAATTTGCTTCAATCTAGGTAGACTGATCTAGTCACTAAGGCACTTGATTAGAAACTAGGAGACTGTGAGTTCTAGTTCTGCATTAAGCATGAAAGCCCAGCTGGGTGACTTTGGGCCAGGGTTACTATCTCAGATCATGATGTCACATTCAGGTGACAAGCTGACTGATCAATTCCTGTCACAACCAGTGGATCAATATTATAATTTAAGAAACTAAATAAACAAAGGAAATACCAGAGAAACCTGAATTGGATTTGCAGTGCCCTGTTCATTTTTGTTACTATTTTCTAAATAATCTATTTTTTTTCTCAAACTTTCTTAAAATGGGAATTGAACATAGTCTTTAAAGTGGAGAATATAGTGGAATCATTATTTTAAGACACAGAAAACAAGATTAAGGAAAACAGAACAAAATGAATGGGAATGCTAGAAATGCCAATGGATAAGCCTTTATATGATAGAACTCTCAGAGATCCTAATGGTAGAAGAGTCACCCTTGGAAATTATACTGCCATTAATGCAGTCAAAAAAACAACAGTTGTCTTTTTGCAGTCATGTGACACAATTGACTCATATTTAGTTTGGCGCTCAATTCCAATTCATTTTTTGGTGGTCAATTCCAATTCATTCCCTTTCTTTCTTTCTTTCTTTCTTTCTTTCTTTCTTTCTTTCTTTCTTTCTTTCTTTCTTTCTTTCTTTCTTTCTTTCTTTCTTTCTTTCTTTCTTAGAATAACAAAATAACAGAGTTGGAAGAGACCTTGGCGGTCTTCTAGTCCAAATCCCTGCTCAAGCAAGAGATCCTATATTATTCCAGACAAATGGCTGTCCAGTCTCTTCTTAAAAGCCTCCACAACTTCTGAAGGCAAGTCGTTCCACTGGTTAATTGTTCTCACTGTTAGGAAATTTCTTCTTAATTCTAGGTTGCTTCTCTCCCTGATGAGTTCCCATCCATTGTTTCTTGTCTTGCCTTCTGGTGCTTTGGAAAATAGATTGACCTTCCCTTCTTTGTGGCAGCCCCTCATATATTGGAACACTACTAACATTCATCCCTAGTAACATACATTCTCTCTCTCTCTCTCTCTCTCTCTCTCTCTCTCTCTTCTCTCTCTCTCTCTCTCTGAGAAACACACTTGCTCTTTCTCTCTCTCTCTCTCTCTCTCTCTCTCTCTCTCTCTCTCTCTCTCGCTCTCGCTCTCTCTCTCTCTCTCTCTCTCTCTCTCTCTCTCTCTCTCTCTCTCTCTCTCTCTCTCTCGCTCTCTCTCTCTCTCTCTCTCTCCTTTCTCATCTTCACGTTTAGACACCTTAGCAACTTTGAGTGGCTTGCAAATAAAAAAGAATGAGGGAGATGGGCAGTTAAGAAATATGAAATAAATAAATAAATAACATTTTAAAAAACATTAGAAAAAGACTATGGCACCCACTTTGAACCCATTCCCAGTCAGCCTAAGGCTTGCATTTTTGTGAAAGATATCTATTGGGTAAAGGAAGAATTTAAACATTCTTAAGTTTTTTAAAAAAAAAATTGGCCCAAAGGCTTAATTTTATGATCTTGTGCTAATACTACTGTGCTTGTGCTACTTTCTGGCCATTTTAGTCAATGCTTTGAAGTTTACCAATTTGTAATATTGGGCTAAACTCATTATCCCTGCTGCTGTCACCTGCCATTGCTCAGATAGATTTCAGTTAAAAGCACTGAATGAATGGACACAAGAAGAACACAGCTTTTCTCCAAATGTGTTACTTTTACAAATAGATTTGCACAGACAGTGATTGGTCTTTTCCCCAAACAGTTTCTCTTCCTAATAATAAGAGCAAGGCTACAATTGATCCTTCCCACTGAACCTTTTTCCTTCCCAAATTATTATGAATGGAACTTGTCTCCCAAATGCTTACCATTTGGAAAAAAGAGTAAAAGCAAGGTTTGCCAGGCTTCTTCTTCCAGTCTACCTTTTTCTCCAACCTCTCTTCACTGGCTCATCTCTAAGAGCCTTGCATTTTCTTTAATGCCAGCTTCCCCCTGATGATCCCATTGCCAAATTCAGCTGCCAGCATGCATTGGTCAAAGACTCCTGTCTCCATCTTGCTCAATCTCATCACTGAGACATTTTAAAGAAATCCAATTATATTACCTAGCCTGCCAGCATACCCTTGTGTCTATCTGGTGCCACAACAAAACTAGGAAAGCCACATTCTTCTAGCTTGCCATCCTACTTCCACCAATGTCTACATCCTCATCCTCACTTAAATCCCGGACCCAATCTGAAGGTCACTTACTCCCCCACCTGTTCGGCTGGCTGTCAGGATTACTTTCTCTCCCTGATGCAGTTGCTCATCTATGAAAGTCACTTTCTCCTTGCATGCCAGCTTTCTTTCACCAGCTCTACACCTGCTAGCCTGGCCCTGTCAGGGTCCCCTGCCTCTTGTAATCATTCCAATTCTGCATCAGTAGCCAGTCTGCCTCTCCACACGTGTTCTGTATTTGCATGTGCCAACCATGCCATGGGAAAAGAGGCAAACTATTGATCTCAATGGCCCAATTAATAGTTCTGAGTATTATTTCTTGCTCTGTCTGTGCTTGCCAGCCTAAATCCACTGAAGCTTATCTTCCCCATCTGATGAAAATGCTCAATTTGAACATTTCAGTGGCAATACAAGCCAGCTAGCCAAATTGCCTGCTTATGCTTTGTTCTAGTTGCTGTAAGTCACTAACTCAAGATTGCTTTTGCAGCAATGCATCTAAGCCATAGAGCCTGTCAGTGACCCTAGTGCCTATTTAATCAATTGTTGGGTATCCTTGGGCATCATTTTCATGAGAGAAGTATACTTGCCCAGTCTGAGGCAGACGTGCCAAGCTTTGTGACCAAGAAGCAAGTGGGCAAAGGGTAATTCTGAGAAGATTCTCAATTTGCCAGCACTTTGTTCCAACGTGGGAAAGCTAATGTTGAAATGGTTATTTTCAGAAAGGGCTAACAACAAGGTGCAAAGGGTGACTCTTCTACCATTATGATCTCTGGGAGATCTATTGCATATGGACTTATCCATCAGCATTTCTGGTCTTTCCCAGTCATTTTGTTTTGTGCCTTAAAATAATGGAAGAGAGATTTTTTTTTTAAAGAAAAGTACTTCCCTTTACAGTTTTTACTGTTTCATCCCATTCTGCCAAAAAAAAAAAAAAGAAAAAAAGAGAGGGAAGTATTTGCAGCTGTTCTGATGCTTTTCCATTTTTTTAAAACTTTGATTAAATCCAATATCAAATTAGGTTGAATCAAATCTTTTTATTTCAAGTCTCATATTGCAAAATTGAATAGAATCTTTCCACCTTCAAATGATGAGTCTCAAACATGGATAAAATCTTGGCTGATTTGCAACACCCTTACAACTTTGATCTACTTCTTACAGGGCAATTTGGTTGTTGTTGTTGTTGTTGTTGTTTTGGCCTATCACAATGTTCTATAGATCTAAAAAGAATAGAAAAAAAATAACTAGACTCATGATGTATGACAAAAAAAATGTATGAAATGTACTGTCTTATGCTTAGTATAGCAGTTCAGTGTTGTTGTTTTTTAATGGAAGACTCTTTGTATCTCTGATGCTTCCTCGAATGATTAGTTTTGGGCATTCCAGGAATCTTGTCAGATAAGAAACAGCCTCTGCAAACAGCATCAATATAATATAATATAATTCCGACACGCCGTCTACGTTCCGGCCTAAGCTTAGTACACAAGATCATCTACCTTAACGTCCTACCTGTTAATGATTACTTTAATTTCAACTGCAATAACACTAAGGTTACCAATAGATTCAAACTAAATGTAATCCGCTCTAATCTTGATTGCAGAAAATACGACTTCTGTAAATGTCTGGAACACTTTACCTGATCCTGTTGTTAGTTTCTCTAACCCCCATACCTTTTACCTTAAACTGTCTACCGTGGACCTTACACGTTTCTTAAGAGGTCCCTAAGGGGGCGTGCATAAGCGCACCAGCGTGCCTACCGTCCCTGTCCTACTGTACCCATTTGTATGTACTCATTTTATGTGTTTATGGCTATGCTTTGCTTCTTTATATCCATTTATTTGTACCATTTTTTCATGTGTCCTCTTTCCTTGCACTTGTTGACAAATAAATAAATAGATAGAAATAGATAGATTTATACTGTTAAGCATGTTTTTTGTATTTAGAACACAGAATCTTAGGGCTGGAAGGGACCTCAACCGTCTTCTAGGCCAATCCTCTTCTCAAGGCAGGAGTCCTTATACCATCCTGGTCAAATGGCTATCCAGTCTATTTTTGAAAACTTCCAGTGGTGTAGCACTCCAACCCTGGGAGGCAAGCTGTTCCATTGATTAACTGTGAGAAAATTTATCCTTACTTCTAGGTTGGATCTCTCTTTAACAAGCTTCCAACCATTACTTGTTGTCTCCCTGGTGCCTTAGAGAATAAGTCAATCCCTTCTCTTTGTGATAGCCACTTAAGTACTGGAAGATAGTTATCATGTCCCTCCTAATCTTTCTCCTCTATTGGCTAGACATAACTAGCTCCCTCAATCGTTTATCATACGATTTAGCCTCCAAACCCTTTATCATCTTTGTTGCTCTTTTCTGCATATTTTCTAGGGTCTTGGCATCTTTTTTGCATCATGGTGACCAGACTTGTAGACAGTATTCCAAATGTGGCCTAACTAGTGCAGTATAAAGCAGCATTATCCATTCTTCTGATCTTGATGTTATCCCTCTGATAATGCAGCATTGTCTTTTTTGGCAGCTGCAGCACATTGCTGGCTCATACTTAAGTGGTGGTTCACTAGGACACCTATATTTCTTTCATAGTTGCTACTGTTAAGCCAGGTACTTCCTAGAGAGAAGAACATCCAAGTGTCAGTAATTGGGATTGGAGGAAGAATCTCAACCCGAAGAATCTCAGCATGAAGACTAATTTGCATCTCATAAAAAGGTATTTAAAGACCTGTGTTCTGACAGATGAGCACAATTCAAAACGCACTGACGATGTCTCCTCAAATGGTGACAAAACATTTGCAACCAAATTGCCAAGCTCAGAACTCAAACCAACAGCCTAACTACCCACCCGAGCTACTAATATTCAAACACATTTCAACAAAGAGTCTTGTCTCTGAGGTCTTGGAAGTCAGAGAAGTGTTGCAGCTAGCAGTTTATCAGGAGCAGCTCAGAAAAACACAAGGACTGTAATGTGATACTTCAAATCACCCAAAGCTTTTCCAAAAATGCTTTAGTCTTAGTTAATTTAGGAAGAAGAAATTGTATAAAAGTAAATGAAAGAGCAATATTAACCAAACTAATCTTAACAAGATTAGTGAGAAATACCTCATTAAGCATCATGAATAATGAAGTATCATTCTCGCCTTGCATCCTCCTGAAAGGATTCTGCCCTCTATAAATGACACTAAGTTCTTTACATTTAATTACAGTATATGCATTATTGGCAGAATTATTCAAGACAACTGTAGCCAAATGAGGTGAGAATTATTCTTAGTAAAGGTAAAACACAACAGGTTCTGATCAAATATTTAACATAAACCAAGCAGAGACACCATGGTTTCTCTGTCACAGAGAGCTGATCAGTGTAAACAGCTTTTCCCAGTATGAGTAAAGAACACTGGTGACTTTCTTGGGGGCTGAAATAACAGAATAACAGGTTTGGAAGGGACTTTAGAGGTCTTCTAGTCCAGTCCCCTGCTTGACCAGGAGATCCTATACCAGTTCAACTTCAGACAAAAGGTTGTCCAGTCTATTTATTTGTTTATATACGTTGGTCATCCAACTCCAATGTACTCTGGGTAGTGAATTGATGGAAAGTTGAAGGAAACCTCTCCTTAACCCATTTTTTTTTAAAACACAAGAACAAATGCTAAACAGATTACTTTACTCAAATTTCTCTATGGATAAATTCCCCCAAATCCTCTCTCAGAGGAATTTGTTTATGGAGTATTGTACATCTCTTTTCTGTAAGAATAAGCAGTGAAAAAACTTTCAGAATTCTGAATCATTAGACCCTGGAAGCTGTCCCAAAGACCTGTAATTAAATATGTGGTGAAAATAGGAGAAATTGCTGGCTCAGTTATAATTGCTTGGGATTACAGCATTTGCCTGCATGGGCCATCCATTCATTTTACTGGAAAGAGAATATTCATAAATACAAAACAATTTATACATAGAGTTTCCATGGATTATTTATTCTTAGGATAACTCATAGCTATACCTCACAACATTATTTTCTGCAGCTGTTAGTGCCCTGCAAGTTTATGTCTTCACAGTCTGGGGGGGGGGGAGTTGCTACTGCTGTCTTTCTGTGATTTTTCTCTCTCTCTGCCTAATGTTTCTTTACTTATCGATCACATTTGCACCGTGCTGTACTGTCAATGGACACTTAGCAGTCTCAAAGTAATGCAAACATTAAAAAATCCATAACCCAATACAATCCTGTAAAAAAAAGTGTAAAATGTGCTATCAAAGTATCCAGAAAATAATCTAGCAGAACAATCCAAAGGACAGGCATCAGGGACCAAACCTTCATCTAGAATAGCTCAATTTTCAACTGTTTTCAGGTCTGATCTGTTTTCAAAAAGGGGACCACGCCATGCTTGTATAGCCCTGCTATAGAAAAGAAATTAGCCATCCTGAGAAAGGCCACTGGATGACGGACTGCTGATAGAACCTTTCCGGCTGGATCTGGAATAGTTCCAATCAAAACATATGCTCAAAGCACATGTTAAGTACTGGCTCAAATAAATTTTCAACTGTGGTCATCTCGCTTCGTTGATTCTTCAGGACAAATTCCAGACTTTTTGGTAAAAAAATTACTCTATGCCATCCTAAGCGATTATGGAATCTCAATCAATGCATCTCCCCTGATTGATTCCAATGGGATTTGACCAAAGACCAAACCATCTTTCCAACAACATGCCAGACATATAGCCCTGCAAAATTATCTTAGCCAGGGTCAGCATGCATAAATTCAGTGTACCCTCAAAAAAGTGTTGCTCCTGCACATTACCTCTACAATATTACCTCCCCAAAAATACCACAACAGTTTTTATACTTGCTTGCTAGAATGTGCCTCCGCCTGTTCTTTTGCACAGAAGGTGCTACAACAGACCATAAGAGTTGCATCTGAGGGGAAATTGAAATGATGACTTATGTGTTGCTGCATTGCCTTTTTTATAGAAATCTATAAGATATGTATATTTCCCTATGGATAACACAATACCTGGGTAGGCCAGAGGCTGATTACCTTAGTCTCTGGTTAGCTGACCAGGTGGTAAGGATTTCAGGCAATGTAGCAGGTTCTGTGATTAAATGTAAACGATTTCTTCAAATGAGGTGAAACTGAGCCTTTGACTTAGTTATAGACTTCCATAACTCAATATATTTTCTCTTCCTTTTTTCCCCTTCTTCCCCCTCCCATTGTCTTTTTTCCTTTTTAAATAACATTCTTTGTGTTATTATCAGGCATGAAAGAACAGGTCCACATGTGAAAGTTCAATTAAACTGAGTTATTGCTAAAGCCTAAGCACAGGAATCTTCTGAACTAACAGTTGATTCCTGATTAAATGTAGATAAGAGTCAACGGCACTCAAGAGGAGTTTAACTTAGTTTGCTCATGGCTATGCAATGATTCTAGGCTGATCCCCCTTTTCACTCCACTCCCAGGTTCTACCATTCCTTCTCCTACATCTATGTTGCTAGTTTATTATTATAATTGTTTGGCCTATAAGTGTCCTAACAATTGTCCCAACAAAACCTAGCAGGGCTTCAGCAAATATTAGAATCGATGATATTAGCATTGCTTTTCCTTGGAGAACAAAGATGGAGAAGGCGTGGTCAGCTTCCCTCGGCGCGACGTCTCCCGCGAAAGCTCCGTGGGGACGTCGAACTTGCAGCCGCTTGGGAGCTCTGGTTCCATCTGAACTGAGCTGAAACTCCCCTGGAGGGGGAGGGAAGAAGTGGAGGCCTGGCAGGTTCCCTGGAGGGTAAGGCAAACCCCCGGGGAACGCTGCACAAACCCCGTGACCGGCAGCTGTACAGGGCGCTTCGAGCGCCATAGAGGGAATGACCACGAACAGGAAGAAGAAAGTAAAGAACTGGGATCCATCTAGCTAAGAAGATTAAAGTCTTTAAAGGTTTTAAAGCAGGAGAGGAGACAAAGAAATGTGCTGGACTCGGGTGAGTGAATGGCCAATTTAAAAACAGAAAACTTGAAAAGAGACTAATTGGGGATTTTCCAGAACGGAGGATGGCGGCTATCTAGCAATTGGAAATACCATAGAGTGATTGCAATAAAACAAACATTAAGCCCAAGGAGATTACAGATATTTATGTAATCGGACTTGGACAAAAATTAAATAAATTGGAGATTTGGAAAATATATGTTTGAAGATTGGAAGTATTTTGAAGCATTTTGGAGATTTATATTTAAGAGAGATTATGTGATATCGAGAAGCTGACAATTCCATCTTCTGTCTAAAAGAAATTACTGCAACACGAAATGGGAAAGTTTGTTGAAAATCTGACTATGACCTTGATTTTTTTTAAAAAAAGAGAGACTGTGAACTATTAAGAAGAGAAAAGAAGTGCTTATCATCTGGCTATGTGGAATACTTTGATGTTTTGGCGAGAGAAAAGATTTTGAACGGGAACAGTTTGTAACACAGTGAGAGGAAATAGATTTAAGCTACAATTTAAATAGTTATATTGGAATTAACTGGACAAAAAAAGAGAGAACAAAGATGACTAATAAGCAAGTAGTGGTATGCATAACACCAAACATGTTACTGAAAGGTAAAATCACAAAACTGTGTCTCTTATTTTGGTCATATCGTGTGGAGGAATTCACTGGAGAAAGCTTGGAAGAGTTAGTGTTGAAAGAAAACCAGGCTGCCAAAGAACACAATGGCTGGACACTATCAAAGCTGACACCAGCCAGAGCATGGAACAATTCAAAGAAGATTGGAAGAGGTGGAGAGACCTGGCTCATAGAATTGCCAAGAGTCAGACACAAGGAAGGGTATAAAACAGTGGTGGGATTCAAATTTTTTTCCTACTGGTTCTGTGGGTGTGGCTTGGTGGGGGTCATGTGACTGAGTGATGTCACTCATGGCCACGCCCACTCAGTCACATGACCCCCACAAGCCACACCCACAGAACCCGGTAGGAAAAAAAATTGAACTTACAGCTATTGCAGCCTTTCTTTCTACCTATTTTCTGCCCAGGCCTGGCCTAATCTGTCAAAGACCTCCTCCTGCATGCCGCCCATTCTCCCTTCGCCAGGCGTCGCCCCATTTCCCCTCCAGAGGCCCTGGCCCTTACTCAATCTCCCCACTTCCTCCCACACGACCGCCTCTTTCTGCGTCCCGCGACCTTACCTTCCTCCCATGGCTGGCTGCCAGGGAAGGCAAGCCAGGGCTGAGACATCACCGCTGGGCTCCCCACCAGCCCACATTTGTTCATCCCCCCTTGTGAGAAGCCGAAAAAGAGGTGGAGGCTGCAGGCTTCTTGGGCCGAAAACTACCGGCCTCCGCTTCTCGAACGTGCCAAAAAAGAGCTTCAGTCCCATGACCGTTGCCGCCGTCACCACTCTGTTCTTCACGCCAGCCATGCACGCGCACCATAGAACCGGTCCGGAAGCAGCAGGCGAGGTCTAGAAGAAGCTGGGCCCGATCGGCGACTGCAGGCAAAGGGGTGAGGTCCGGGAGCAGCGGGCGAGGCCCGGGAGCAGCAAGCGAGGTCCAGGAGCAGCAAGCGAGGTCCAGAAGCAGTGGGTGAGGTCCAGGAGCAGCGGCTGAGGTCCAGGAACAGCAGCGAGGCCCAGGAGCAGCAGGCGAGATCCAGAAGCAGCGGGTGAGGTCTGGGAGCAGCGGGTGAGGTCTGGGAGCAGCGGGCAAGGCCCAGGAGCAGCGGGTGAGGTCTCTCTCTCTCTCTCTCTCTCTCTCTCTCTCTCTCTCTCTCTCTCTCTCTCTCTCTCTCTTTCCCTCCATCT
>QLTV01004097.1:1033847-1062692 GCA_003457575.1 Thermophis baileyi
CTCCCCCTCCTCCTCCTCCTCCTCCTCCTCCTCCTCCTCTTCCTCCCCCTCCTTCTCCTCCTCCTCTGATTAACCTCCTGGATTAGAAGCTGGGAAACTGGGAATGCCAGACCTACCTTAAGCATGAAAACTGCCTGGCTGAATTCTCCTTCAGTCCAAAGAAGGAGGCAGTGGCAACTCACTTCTGAAAAATCTTGCCAAGAAAACTGCATTGACTATATAGCTACATGCAATCATGTCAAGACTGATTTGAAGGAACACAGAGACACACAAATATTACACCATTATTGACAAATTTTTCCTGGATTACATCTACTTTAAAATACAGAATGGATTTAAGGATTTGGGGATTAGAAATAGTTAAAGAGGGAGAGGAAATAATAAGATGGCAACTATGTGAAATAAAGGGCAGAAGCCAAAATTTATGTTTTCTTTCTTTTTTCTTCTTTCTTTTTCTTTTCATCTTTATATTTTTACTGTATTGCAAAATTCTTATACACGAACCTACCTACATGTATGTATGTATGTATGTATGTATGTATGTATGTATGTATTCTTATCAACTATTCATCTACCAGACTTGGTGGTTATTTGTGCAGGTTGAAGATAGCTAAGTGCTTTATTGCCCAAGGTTTGTGATAGTTGGGGATGGATTGGCCTGGAACTTGATCATGCTGCTGCTTCACCATTTGACCCATTCACCAGTCTTTCATTTTATACTGCTGACATTGAAAAGAATATCCAAACTCTTCTTTGTAAGCATCATGTGGAAGAAGATGTAATAATTCCAGCACCAAAAAGTGTGCTACCATTCTTGATCAAGTTCACTGATAATACCATTAACCACATACTCCCATTTCATAATGTTAATCAATACAGTCAATGATTAGCAAAACTATAGAAAAAGCACTTTTGGGACAACCATGACCTGGATGTGAGAGAATCTCTACAGACTTATAGAAACCCTGGTATCAAGGAAGACAATAATCACTCAGGTCTGCATCATTGCTTGCCTTGTTTTTACTGCATCTATACAGTGACAGTACCTGAATTCTTTATGTTTTTTTTTTAAAACATCCTTAATATAAAACTTACTTTTTCTACCAGGGTTTTGGTTCAGGAGATTCTCTTTTAACTGTTTCAGGGACCTCTCCAGCCTGTGATTTAAGTTAATAGGAATAAACAAACAGCTATAATGTCTGTTAGAACAAATTCTTTTGTAATAATGGTCTTTAGATAGATATATAATGCATAATATTATAAATATATAGTATAGCTTTCAGACAAATTAATACTTTATTGGTTCTAACATGCTTTACACTTTTAAAGTTTGATTATTTTAACAATAGAATTTGAGGAATGATGGAGTTAGAGACCAGTCATTGCAGGATGCCAAGATGTCTGACTGCCTTCGCAGTGTTTATTGCTTATATACAGTTTTACAAGCAGCAAAAGGTAACAAAGAGCAACAGCATTTTCATTGGTGAATTCTCCTTGCCAATCCTTAAGAACATCCTACATCCTGTTAATACAACCTAGATGAGATCATGTACCAGCCAGAGATCGTGTCCTGCTTCATCCAGGCAATATGAACGGGGTGAAATCATGGGAACTGGGTGAGATCATGTAGGTACTTGAGGCCCGTCTGAGGTAGGCAGTTTGCTGCACACAACCTCCAAATGACCTCCATCTCTACAGAGGAATAATTCTTCATGTTATTTAATACCTTTATTTTTTGTAACAAAAGAATCTTTAATCTTAAAAGAATCATTTTTTAAAAACATTAAAGCAATAAAACCTATAATATATATCTCTATCAATGAGATCAATAATATTTTTAAAGTCAACATTTCTGAGATATTTCAAACATGGATTGAAGAACTGGAATTTTGGATAAAGCAACAGCAATGGCTTCAAAACCTAGAAAGTTAAAGTGGTATCTACAGATTTGAGAATATGGATGATTAATTAAAAATTGTATTTCCAAATAATGTGTTTGAAAAGATGGACATCAGGGTTTTTTTTATGCTGGAGATATAAGAAATTTGACCCATGTGGCCTTGTAATTTAGTATCTTTTTTTGAAGTGTCTATTAATGCATATTAGTAGATTTGTGGGGAAATCTTTAAATATTAAATACATTAATGTCATATTAAATTATATACAAAAACTTTGGAATTTGATCATTGATCAGGAATTTTGGTTGTATCAAGCATGGGGGGTGGGTGGCAAAAAGAATTATATTAAGAAATTGTAAACATGATATTATTGCAGATTCAAAGAGCAGTTGTCTAAAATGTGTAATCTATCTGCATCCAACCAAAAGATACAGCAATATTTATGTCACAGATTCATAGTAATGAATTCACTGGTGATGATAAGTGTAAAATATCAGATAGATTCTTCTTTTTTCTTTTCCTTCTTAATTTGTATTTTTAGTTTTATGATTTTAAAAAGTTATTGGCAGAATTGAATGAAATATGCACAGCAAGGTTCCACAGAAATTAAGCCTGAAAATATATAACCTCTGGGAAGTTTGTGCAAGGATTCACTGAAAACCCTCATTTCTTTGAATGGGTCTGAGTAGAGTAGAAATAGTCCAACCAAATCAACCTGAAAACTTTCAGTGATAAATGTAGTGGTTTTCTTGAGGGAGGGAGGATCCACAACTTAGAGTGGAGGAAAATGTGCTTCTTTTTTTCTGCGCGGCTATTTTTTGACAGTTTATCAAGAGATGTCATATATCATAGATATGGTCATAGAATGAATCAATGAATATTTCTGACTATTACTAATCAGAAATGACTAGTAAGTTATGAAAAAAAGGGCTTAAGGCTCCCTCCTTTTTTTCTTTTTTCTTTTTGCTTATCAAATGCATAGAAAGAAAGGGATAGATAATTAATCTGTAGCAGAATTTGTCTGAGACATAAGAATATGAACATCCAGTATTTTCCAAGCAAATACCTAACAGTTTATCCTTCCAGATTCCATAAAACTTTGTGTGAACTTTTTGTTTACCTTTCTGCCATGAAAGAATTAGTAAAGAAATCTGTGGATCTCCTTCAGTGAACCACTATGCTGAAGATATGTGGTAACACCATTTACTGCAATTAAAAATTAGAGCTGTTTGTCACAAAAATATTCTTCCTTCTGGCTTTTCAAATCATGGACATTTCTATGCATGAAGAGTTCAGGGAGAAGTGTAGTGAGTTTTGAAGACACAACTGTCTGTGTTCCTGTGTACCTTAAAAATCAATGACACTTACAAAGTTCAGGGGCAGGAGGATTCGGATGCAATCTACTGTAAAAGAAATCTGCTTCGATTTGATATTTCCAATTCTGTCTGAATCGGCTCCATTTATTTTACTATGTTGCAGAATCCAGTGGCTACATTCACACCAGTATTAGGTGTTACTACTAGTCAAAACCTCTAGGTATGCCTGTATTGTAATTACGCCAGATTCTCCCCTTTCCTTGACACTCATCATCGGTAATGGCAATCCACTAAAAGAATGGTGTACAAAATACTTGTTCTCTTTCCAAACTGCTTGGCAGTTTTGTCTCTGAGTGGTAAATATGGCTTCTGTGGTAATCTGGATACATGAAGTATTCCTGAGCCGAATAGCAACCTTGGAGTGGATTCAGTCAATTTCCATATTGTCAGTGCACCAATGTGATCAAGAGAATTGAATCTGAATATTTCTCCATGAGGTAGATCTCATATGTGATAATGCGATGGTTGCGTTGCAATGTTTTATTCTCTGCTCCACAGCAGAAAGGCTTTTTTGCTTTTACTTCAGGGTCACTGGAACCCAATATATTTGGAGAACACTAATCATATATACTTAAGAAATGCCATTTCAGTGCCATTTATATTTCATAAATTCCCATTGGCAATTTCATTTGTTTATATAACCTCCTTCCAGATGACGAATTTACCAAGCACTATACAGAGGACTCTCAAAGCAGGAAGTAATGAATACCACTAGATGCATAATGAATGCCATCATGTTCTAAAGTAGGAAACTGTTTATGAAACAGGGTACCCCATAGTGTTCCCTCTTCTGTAGTTCTACGTCTTTGAGAGAACTGATTTGAACTGCCTCACGCTCACCGCTGTGCTCAGCAGCGCAGCTAGAAGGGACCCTTGAGGGGGGAAAATAACTCCTCATGAAAATTGTACAGCCCTGATTCTTGAAAGCTTAGCTATACAATAGCAGATGTTGCTGTTTACAGTAGAGTGCCACCAACTTAATAGTCTCCACACTGAGAAATGAAGAGACTGGTGACAATCTGTAAGACAAACTAGGAAAACTATATGCTCTGTTTCACTTTTGTTTTTAATGAAACTATTCAAATTTGATATGCACACTATTCAGGATGAGTGTACCACAGCTCTGTCAGGGCCATAAATTAATTGCAAAAGAGCAAGGATTCAGGCTGGCTTTACCCACATTTATTTTATTCGCTGTGACTGTGGGAGAAATTTAGTTTCCACAGTGTGGGTATAAAAACAGTATGAAAATGCCTGCCATGATGACGACGACAACAAATGTTTTATTTGCCAGATCAACAGTAGCAACAAAGATATTCTCAGAAAATAAAGGCTGAAATTCTCTCAACTCCCTTTTCTTTCCAGTTATGTTTATTTATGATCTTTGTTGTCTGAGGGCAGGAAGAAAAAAAAAGGAATTGTGTGGCTTTCTTTGTATTTTTATTATTATTATTATTTTCCTGTGTCTGAGTTTGAAGAAACTGAGACTTCATTTTGTCTTCACACCATTGATTGGGCACTTGTGGCAGATACTGATGCCTGTCAAACACCTCATTTATTTTATAATCTGGAAATGTTTCTGAGTTTTGCCAGCTGCTAGTGTTACCCAAAGCACACAAGGATCTAAAAAGTTGTCACTCAACTTCCATCAATTAAGGACTTTCACAATGTATTTACACAAGAGAGTTGAGAGAAAATATATTTCTCTCTCTCTCCCTTTTTCTTTTTCTCTCACTCACTCAGCCCCCACCCCCCAGAGAGAGGGAGAGAGGGAGAGAGAGACCTATGAACAGTGTACAATCTTTGGTAGATAATGTACCACATAAAACAAACATTTATTGCAAGGAGATATATATGTGCTTATCAGTAGCTACTAGGTAGAAAGCAGAACTTTGCAAGGGTTAAGTTTTTTGTACCATAAGCATTCATGGATTACAGTCCGCATAATAAATGAGTGTTATGGGTACAAATAAAACTGAATATAGTGCTGAAAAACAACCATAATTAATCCCATATCTTGAAACAAAAAATAGCTTGATTGATACATTCATTTGCTTTTATTTACTTTGCAAAGAAATGCATCAATGAAGAACTTACCAACCGATACAGACGTCCTTCAGTCTTGATAACCTAATTAGTAAAACCTTCAGATGTCTGCTTAACTGAATGACTCTACCTAGCTTCAGGTGCTGATCCATCCATTAATTGATACACGTAATTACTTTGCTTTAAGTGTTCACCTTAATATGGATGATGAGGTATTTGACCCTCAATTTCATATAGCTTGACAGTTTTGGAATAAGCCATCAAATCACAAGAATGGTTATGTTCTGTCAAGCCTATCACTAGCAAGAGGTAGGCTGAACAACTAAGCCATCAACATAAACATACCTTATTTCTACAAATACTTCCCCGCTTATAGTGAATTTGCTATTTGTGACAAAAATAGAGATCTAATAGCCAATCAAATTTAATTATATTACTTTTCTGTTTTAGACTAGGGAATAGAGCCAAGGTGGTGCAGTGGTTAGAGTGCAGCACTGCAGGCTACTTCAGCTGACTGCTAGCTGCAGTTCGGCGGTTCAAATCTCACCGGCTCAAGGTTGACTCAGCCTTCCATCCTTCTGAGGTGGGTAAAATGAGGACCCAGATTGTTGGGGACAATATGCTGACTCTGTGAACTGCTTAGAGAGGGCTGTAAAGCACTGTGAAGCAGTATATAAGTCTAAGTGCTATTGCTAATAGGGAAAAGAAGACATTGCATAATGTCATCTACAAAACTATCTCTTTCCCAGATCCTACTCAGCCCATTACAAAATGACTGGTTAATATAATATCCTAGATTTGGGGATAACTAGGTTTGATTGCCCCTTCAAAAAGAAAAAGGAGGTTGAAGAGCAATTTCTTCTTGAAATAGCTCTTCACTAGATATGTGGAGCTGCTTTGCATTATTGGCCCTTGTCCACACTCTCCATCCTGGAAAAAGAATCTAAGAACCACAACAAACGTTATAGGCTTATCCAGCATTTGTTGTCATAATGGTCAGACAGTTGTCTAAAGTATAAACAGAAGCATTCCTATTCACAATGAGCATCTATGGTTAATCTGAATTTTGATTCAATTTATTAACTCTTCAACCTATGATCAACTGCAAGCAAGCATTTGGACACAGGTATCCAGAGCTAGGTGACAACAATGTCAAAATGATGAAATATCGTTCTTAATTTCATTTGCCTTTTTGTGGCTGTGTCCTGAATTACATGCACATATGTAATTCATTATGATGTTGAAATGCAGATTTCATCGTTTGTCCCTTCCTTCATCAATTCCCATGCATTCTGGGGAACCATAGCGGTACAATAACACAATTAATTTGAAACTGTGTTCTAGCAGACCAAGATGAACTATATTCAATAATCAAAGTTTATCATTACATGACAAAGTTTCCTTTGCACACCTACAAAAATCATCTCTTCTATTTTTATGAAAGTCGATCTGATTGCTCCCCAGACAAGGCACATCTGTTACCACATATTTCATTAGGTACTATCCCAACCCAGCCAAGATACCAAGTCTCAAAAATAGCAATAGCAATAGCAATAGCACTTAGACTTATATACCGCTTTACAGTGCTTTACAGCACTCTCTAAGCGGTTCACAGAGTCAGCATATTGCCCCCAACAATCTGGGTCCTCATTTTACCCACCTCAGAAGGATGGAAGGCTGAGTCAACCTTGAGCCGGTGAGATTTGAACCGCTGAACTGCTGAACAGTCAGCTGAAGTAGCCTGCAGTACTGCACTCTAACCACTGCGCCACCTCGGCTCTAAAATAATCAGGAAGTCCACTTTACCAATTTGTGTTACATTCAACAGGTTACATTCACCCAGAAAATAACATGCCACTTCTAAAGTGCATCCTTTTGTATTATTACAAGCTTTTTTTTTTGTCCAAGTCATTCAATGGGAGAAATGAATTTGATTCTGGAGTCTAGGTTAAAATGAGTTATTTCTAAACCTACGTAAAAAGTTTCTCAGCTAAAAGAAATGGCCTGCATGCCAGAGGTGGGTTCCTCTTGGTTTGGACCGGTTCGCCCGAACCAGTAGCGACCCGCTGGTGATGTCATGATGACATCACGGATTCGGTTCAGTCGGTGCCGGTCCGTGGATGCCGCCATCTTTTTTATTTTTTTTAATTTATTTTTTATTTATTTTTTCCTTCTGCGCATGTGCAGAAGCCAAGTTTCCGGCACTGCACATGCATCACCATCTTGTTTTCGGCTTTTATTTATTTATTTTTATTTTTTTGCACTGCGCATGCGCGCGTGTGGGAAGCGTGTGCACGCCCACGCGGTGCAGAAGGAAGCGAACCGGCAGCGAGGTAAGTTTGAACCCACCCCTGCTGCATGCAATATATCTCTTTATCCACATTAATATATGAATGGACTTCCTCTAACACTCAGGCCAGGACTAATAGCACTTTAGGGATATTATGCATTGATATATTAAAATTGCTAATAGCTTTTCACCAATGAAATAATCTACAGTAAAATCTTCCGGTTAAGATTATTTGACCTGAATTTCTAGCATCAACATCTACACCAGCCCCTCCTACCATTACAGCATAAGTGTATGGACAGGCAAACTTCAGGCGAACTTCTTACATTTCCCCAAATTTTGTCTTCCATAATTAACAAACTCAGTTTAAAAACATTCTGTATTGAATTTTGCCATGGCTATTTTTGTCAGGAAATAATTGCATAAAATTATTCGTTGTAATGTTTTTATATTAATGATTGTAAAATCTCCCATAATAGGGATGAAGGAGTTCAGTTATTGAGAGATGTTGATTTCAAGTCTTGGAAAGGAGGTTACTTTTCAGAACCCTGTATGCAGAATGTAATAATTTTACGTACACCATTATATTAAAAATGAATGGCTTAATGTTAATGATTTTTTACACAAAGCTATAATTATTTTTACACAATTGGCTCCAAAGCAATTTTTCCCCCTTAAAATTTGCATTTTAATTATACCAGGGTGGCATTAGGAGTTAATTTCAGAAAGTGAAAAAAAATAAGATTTTTTTTCCCTGGAAGTTTTTTCATGCTTAGCAAAGGCCTATCATGTGGATAATTGACAAAGAACAAAAAGCCTCTAATGGTGAAAACTATTTACATCCTTTGATTGATTAATAACTGATTAATAACTTGGCAAACCACACCCAGCTAATTCATAAGATTTCTGACTCTTTCATTATTAGTAACAAATGGATTTAAAAAAAGCGCTTTGGTCTTTGATTAATGAACCATTATTTTTCAAGCGTTTTCTGATTATGCCTCTCCCCTTCCCCTGGTGATGGTACCTGTTAATTATGTTCATGACAGGTTTAGTAATAATAGATTGAGTGAAGATTTGCCATCTTTAAGATCTGGGAACATTGCTGCTGATAAACAATGTCCAATCCAGGCCTCTAAGAGAACAATTCTCACCCAAAAGAAAATGTATGATCAATTCAAAGTCAAAAACATTTTAAACCTATGAATATACAAGTATGAGAAAATATCCCCCTACTGAAAACGGTATTGTTTAGAACTGAACTTTTGTGTACTATATCATATTTCAAACAGATTGCACGCAAAGGTTCTTTATATTTTCATACAGGGCAAGCCATAGAGAGTATTTTAACTTATTGCACCTATGTATGGTTTGCCAATTGCACAGTAGCAGATAGGACAGCACTCCAGAGGGTAAACATCATTGCCCAGAGGATCATTGGTTGCTCTCTCCCTTCTTTGGCAGAGCTTTATCGCTCCCGATGCCTTAAGAAAGTTCAAAGCATTCTTAAAGATCCATCTCATCCTAGGCACCCTTTTTTTGAACTATTACCATCTGGCAGACGGTACAGGATAATAAAAACAAGGACAAATAGGCTGAAAAACAGCTTCTATCCCATGGCAGTAACTATATTGAATTCTACTGTATAGTGCAATATTAATGCAATATCAGTTTTCAATTCAATTGTATAGAATGTGAAGGATGTGTGTTTGTGTTTTATTTTTATAATTATAATGTACACTGAAGATGGAATTTAATTTTGTTGTATGAGGTGCAATGACAATAAAGTAAAGTAAACTAAAGCCCATGCATAATCTGCAGTAATTGCCTCAACATTCTTGATAGTAATGTAATAATAAAGTGGCAATGGAGAGTGGTCATCGTCTTTTAAAAAAATGATAATAGAAGATACATTATTTTAGGAATGTTTCAAAATGAAATACTACATTAAAATGCATTGGCTTACTGTCTTTATATACGGTACTAAAATTTTTCTTGAGTCTCTATGAGACCAAATGGGTAGTCCCCAAAGGGAAAAAAAAAGATAGAAGGAGATTGGAGGCCAATCTTTAAATTCAAAGTTTTTCTGATTTCCCAAATATAGATTAAAAAAGAAAACTAAATCATAACACCGAGGTAATGCTTTGATAAAATCTGTGTTGTTATTTTGGGGTTTCGTATTTTTGAAGTTATTTTATACTTGGAGTCAATACTTCTGTTTATCACAGAAGACTCAGTGGTTGTCCACACTTCCTGTTTTGAAAAAGTCCCACCACAACAACCCTGTACAAAGTGTTAGAAATTTGCTTTGATTATTTTGGCATGGCAAAGAGGCTATCTGTTTCATTTCCATGAAGTGACTTGGACTCTACTATCTGGATCTTCTTTGCAAACAGATAGAGTGATCCCTTAGAACATTCAAAACTTCTCTCCATATTAGGAAATAATGCAAAGTAGTTTCCCCATATTAATGCGGTTTTTTTGTATTCTGATACTGAAACTGAAATTAGGACCATGCTTTAGTTTTCCATAGGAAAATGTTCCCCAGGAAGACATATAGACTGGTGACTGGGATGAAACTTAATATCCCTGGTTGTTGAAGCTCTATGGATCTATGATAATGATCAACATTGGTGGACAAATGTGATTTGTATTGAAAAATGTTTATTCTGCTGAAAACTTGTTAGATGAAAAGTGTCCAAATTCCATATGGTAGAGGGAATTCTGTAGTAGATTACCGAAGATGAAGAGGAAGATATGCCAGGAAATTGAAGGCAAATATCACTTAGGGACTCACAATGATAGAAGATCAAAGGCTTTATCAATCTGAGGAATGCCAGTGTCAGCTTGAGGGAAAGCTCCAATAATAAGTAATATAGTATTTGTTGCTTAGGAGGGAGCTCTTGGATTCTTGATGTTCTCTGACCTTGGTTGCTTTTCTGCAGAGCTCTCTCTCTCTCTCTCTCTCTCTCTCTCTCTCTCTCTCTCTCTCTGTGTGTGTGTGTGTGTGTGTGTGTGTGTAAAATCAGGGATGAATCAACAACTGTAACATTCTTTTCCTAAGCAGAATTTTTATTTCTTTTTAATGTGTTTTATTTTATTGTTTTTAAACATACAACTATTGGGAGGATCCAAGAATCTTGCAAGCAGACTACTAGTTCATCAGCTAGGTTTCTCATTTGCATATGATACTTCTTGATTTTTTGATCAGAAATGGGATCAATATGTATCATCCCAAACTATCCAAATTATTTCATTGTGTGTAGCACTTTAATTACTTTGATATATCACTATAAAATATTCAGTTCCAAGGTTTTTCTAATCCATCCAACTAAGTACTTTATGTTAAATGGATATTTTTGGGAAGTTGTCACTTACTACATTATGGGAAGAACAATATATTGTTGAATTTCCAGAATGTGGAACATCCCACATAATGAAATAATAATGATATTTAAGAGTTGTATGCTGCCTTCCAGCATCTCTCTGATTTATAATTTCTTGTCCTCAGGCTTGTCCCTAGTGGATGAAGACTAGAAATACTAGTATGCTTAGAGCAGTCCCTATTTGATTAATGAACAATTATTTTCAGTTAATCATTAGATACTTGCCTATGGGAACAGCCTTAATTAGCTAAATGCAAAGGATTTCCTATCTCTACATGGACATGCTGTGATTTTTTTTAATACAACAAAAAATAAGATAAAAGGGATGTTAATCACACTCAGCTGCCTGTTTGAGTAGCTATTCTTCTGGGGTATTTACTTCCTAAAGCTTCAAATTAATAATGATTGAGCAGGAGGTAGACAATGTATATCCATATCACAAGAGTTCCAAATATTATTTATTGAACTAGGGTAAGGATAGGTAACCTGTCAACCTCTTGATGTTGCTGAATGCCAATTCCTATCTGGCATAGCCATCATGGTCAATTGTATTGGACAGAAGTTCCAGACCAACAGCATATGGAGTGCAACTTATCTCAAAGGTTGCCAAGTGAGATGGTGCTATTTTATCACTAGGCAGCAGTGGAGGTTTTGTTGTTGTTGTTGCCAGTGTTTGTTTTTTGAGATGTAAAATTTCACTTCTACAACTGAAAATGTTCCTGCAATATTAGCAATTCTAGAACAAAGACATGACAAAGAATGCTATTAGTGGAGTGATAATTTCACTGTGCATTAAATGATTATCAGAATAGGGTAATTAAGGCTGTTAGTTTATTTACCAGCTGAATGTATCTGTTGTAATAGGTGTAATAGGTGTTAATTAACTTTCAACTTTCTAAAGATCAAGGAACTAGCAGCGTTGGCAGTGAAATTCACCAGCTCAGTTCTTGCCAAGAAGGAATCAAAGATTTTATTCAGGTATCTCAGAGGCTGGATAACTCTCTTATCTAGCCCATAGAAACCTTTTCATATAAATCATTCAAGCAAGGTGGGCAGATAGAGAGCTGGCAAAATGTATAAGTTAAGCCTTGTCTTGCATTTGGGAGAGCAAGGTTCAATTTCAACTTGATCAAGGAGTTCACTGGGTGAGCTAGTCAGTCTTTCTCAATCAACTACATGACAGGGGAAGAGATAAACTTAGGTAAAAGCATGATACGAAGGCAAGAATGATACATAAATAACATGCTATGATTACATTACTGACACTTTGCTGTAAAATTCCATTATCCAAATTGAATATTTGGAAAAAGCAGTAGGAAATATTGGGGCTGAAGACTGATACTCTGTAGAGATTTCTCTAGCTTAAAAGTAATGCAGTTCTTCCAGGGGTGTTCTGCAATGTATCATCAGTGATTCTGAGAAGTAAGTCAAATATGGTACATCGTGGATAGTTTATCATATGATTAAAGCCTGGGCAACTGTATTAGCTGGGTTGACTGTCATCTTCTGAATAACACCAAGACAATCAATAAGCACAAACCTTGGTGTAGGCCCAAGATGTGCACATTTTTATTTCAAAACAACCTTGAGTAACGTTCCCCAGAACCGCTTACTTTCTTCCAAAATGTTAATGTAATGAAAGAGAAATGAAAATCCAGGGAGAATAATACTGATGACTGAATTTCATTTTCATTTTTGTTCTTGACCTACCCTACTATTAGGGGTTAGATGTCAGTGAATGAACCAAAGATAAGCAGGAGCTTCATGCTAATAAAAAAAAAAAAGCTATGCATCTTAACATACCCAGTAGAGAGAAAAGAAAAAGGAATAAAAGGATATAGACAAGTGAACCTAGTTCAGTGGTTCTCAACCTGTGGGTCGTGACCCCTTTGGGGGTCGAACGACCCTTTCACAGGGGTCGCCTAAAACCATCGGAAAACACATATTTCCGATGGTCTTAGGAACCGAGACACCGCTTCTCTATCCTTCCACATACGAGTACCTGGGGACGGTGCAACGCACGGGCGGCCCTCAAATGCGCCCGCCATCTTGGTGCCACGCCCCCTTTGTCACCTCATCGCTTCTCTCCTGGCAATGTGCATGCACGGGAAGGGGGTGGGGCGGGGGTCGCGGCAGTGGGGCGGGGGTCACGGCATTAGGAAGGTTGAGAACCACTGACCTAGTTGATAAAAAGTAGTGCATCAGCCTGCAAGGACGTAGCATCTGCACCAAGGAAGAATGCTATACCTTTATCAATGACACAGTTACAGAATTCTGCCATTTTGGAGTTTTAATGGTACAAATTTACTTTACCTAGGTTTCAAAAATCTGGGCAATCACTAGAAAACAGGAAATACTTGAATTTTCTGTATCTCTTTTCTGCCATCAAATGGTTTTCTGGCCTTTTTCAACCATTTGTTGAAAATATGCAGCAGAGATGTCCTGAATATTTAATTTTAACTCCAAAGTTCAGGTAAGATACAGTTTCAAACCTCTCTGTTCAGATAACAAATCTAAGACTTAGTAAAAGAAATTCAGTTCACAGCTGGATCAGTGTAGAAGTAACCATGAACCTTACTTTGTCTCTGGTTCCTGCTCCATGTTAACCAGCTTGTATTTATACTAATATCCAATTCCCACAGCTTCATCAGATTATCTTGCTTCTGATGTCTGCTCTTTATAATAATACTTGCTTTGATTGTTTTATCTGCATGAACTACTTCTGGTTTCTCAGGTATATTCATTTTTTAAAAATTTGAAATTATGTTTCTTGCCATGCTTGAACTGCTACTATCACACTTTACTTTCCCATTTTTTTTCTCTCTGAAACTAAATCCATCAAAGTAGTTTGTGACTCTGCGGGATTTATCTCCAAAATATTATTTGCAATTAAAAAAAAATTTCCAAGTGTAAGGCCAGTAGTGGTGTTGTTTTTCAAAATTCATACCTCATGTATACCGGTACATGTTGAAGATTTGTAAAACAACTCTTATAATTAGGTCAAAAGTGGACGAGCATCTGTCATGTAAACGGCATAGGTATGAGGAAGATATAAAAAGAGGAGTAGTTCAATGCTACTTCACAATAATGGAATGTCTTCTAGGGAATCATGTAGTTTTGGTCATTATAACAATGGCGTTCCATGAAAAGTGGAGATATTCATTGATATATATAAAGGTATTAAGCTCTTCTGTTCAATTGTGATATATTTTAAATTAATGCTGTTGTTGGTACATATGCTGAACTGATAGGTTTGCTCTTTTTTGCAGAAGAGTCTTACAAAATTAAAATATGCAGCTTAGAGGAATCACAGCAGAAAGGAGATGGAAAGAGGCAAAACAAAATTTCTATGAAAACAAGCAATATGTCTGTAAAGGAAGGGGCCCCTTGTTAATGATACAATTAATCTTGCATGCAGGAAAATAATTCATTCAGTTCAGCCATAATTACTTTTGTTCTGTAGATTAATCTATATAACCTAGTTCCCGGACATTTCTGAATAGGTCTAGATAAATCATGTTTCTCCTTGGTGAAAGAAGGTTTGTGTAGTGTGATTGCCAATGCCTTTTCTAGGACAAGAACTAAATTTCAAGAACAGTTCTCGGGTATAATTAAAATTCAGTTTAAAATCTCTTTCAACTCAAGTCTATTCAGTCATCCTAGCAACAGAACAAAAGCAGTTTGCCACTGTTTTCTTCTGCAATGTTTTTCAATTTCCTATTGTAGCATGCAGCCCTGGGATTTTCCTTGTACTTATCCATACAAATTCTAACCCGGAGTGACTATGGTTACATAGCTACTCAGCTGAAACAGGTTCAGCCAGTGTGCTGTTACTTATTGAGACTTTTGTCATTTGTTTATTCTGTTTAGATGGACTAAAAATCTTTATTTAATCATTCTTCAGATTTAAAATGTTTTATAAGATTTTATTAAGTTTCCATGGAAGATAAAATACAAGGAAACAGAAAAAAAAATAAGGAAAGAAATAGGTCAGGGAAAAACCAAATTTGGGTGTTTGGACAGAGTTTCTTTAGATTTAGAGTTACAAGCTATTAGTTAATGCTTTGTGTGTAGTTATTGCCCTCTGCTTACATGTCTTTGAGTCAGTTTTGACTCCTGGAAACTGCCTAGGGAAATCATTGCAGTTTTCTTGACAAGATTTTCAGAAATGGTTTGCTACTGCCTCCTTCCTAGGACTAACCAAAAATGATTGGCCCAAGATCACCCAACTGGTTTCATGCCTAAGGCAGGACTAGAACTCCTAGTCTACTGGTTTCTAGCCTGATATTTTAATCATTACTCCAAATTGGTATACTATCAATTTAATATATTACTATATTACCATTTATCTGAGTTTCTACAACAGCAGTACAGTTGTTCTCTGGTCCACCTGTGGAATAAGCAGAAACATCTCTTGTCATGTTAACTTGTTTGTTTGTTTTTTTAAACTGTTTTTACCACATTAACTAATCAATATGCATTAATTTTTCTTAAGGTAAAAACATTTGCTAGAGATGAAATATATTTCTTTAGCAAATAAACTTAAATGAAATAGGAAATGAGTTGTTGCAATTATTTTTTGTTTGCTCATTGGAATTTTTTTTACCTGTGCTGCCATTTAAGTTAACAAAACAGATCAGTTAAATTTAACTTGTGTATCAATGGAGGGTTAATGTAACCAGATCGGGAAAGATTAACTGGATTTAAAATATGGAATTGTAAGGAATGTTTTTGTAGAATTATGGATATTGTATCACTTGCAATTATTCCTGAGCAGGTTGGACTTTTATTCACAACTTAATTACAATATTTCTGGAGTCTTGCAATGCATTTTATTGAGGGCTGTCTTTTAAAGGGTCAAAAAATTGCAAATGTTGCAAACTGAGATAACTAGAGTGCTGACTAATATATGGTACAAGATCCAAATGATATCTGTACTGAAAAATCTGTAATGGTTAGCAGTTGCCTACCAAAAACAATATAAGTTCCTTTGTATATGTTCAAAGCAGAGTTGGGTTTCAGCAGGTTCTGACCAGTTCTGGAGAACTGGTAGTGGAATTTTTGAGTAGTTCGGAGAACCGGTAAATACCACCTCTGACTGGCCCTGCCCCCATCTATTCTCTGCCTCCCGAGTCCCAGCTGATCGGGAGGAAATGGGGATTTTGCAGTAACCTTCCCCTGGAGTGGGGTGGGAATGGAGATTTTACAGTATCCTTCCCCTGCCACGCCCACCAAGCCACACCCACCAAGCCATGCCACACCCAAGCCACGCCCACAGAACCGGTAGTAAAAAAAATTGAATCCCACCACTGGTTCATAGGCCAAACTGACCATGGAACTGATTATCTGCAGGGTACCTGTCACTGTTAGCAGAAGAAGCTCCTGATGTCAAAAGCTAAATATTTCTGGGTAAAGGGAATAGGCTTCCTCTTACAGAGTTTCCAGGTTATAGAAATACAGAAATTTACAGAAATACTTTTGATTCCTATTCATCCACTATTAAAAAAATATGGTAACGGTTCATCTAATTCACTGCTCTTTTCATTTTTTTATTATTATTTTAATGTTTGATTCTTAATTTTGGCTTTGATTTTAGTTGAATCAATTTTCTTCTATTCACAGCTTTTTTTTAATGTTGCAAAGTGCCTTAAGTGTGGGAATAAGCAGAAAAGTGAGCTATAAATTTCAATAAAAATAAAAATAAAAGCTTTGGCTTGGTTTTTTGCTTCAGTGACTGTTTATGCATAAGCAGCCCTTTGAAGCTGCTTTGCAAAGCAACATGCGACACCTTCTAAAAACTCAGCAAAATTGGCAACTGAAGCTGTATGTGCATAACAAGCAATTGTTGAACAAGAGGTTCAGAGTGACCTGAAGCACCTTATTGAGGAAAAAAATGCATCACTTTATTATGAGCATGAAATGATCGTATTGCTTGATTTCTTTCCTTGAGATCCCCTTGATATCAATATCCTCACTGAGGCAAACAGCCACCATATAGAAGCGTAGTTGTAGGAACTGCTGAGGCTGCAAAAGTTACTGATGCCATTTTTACATTCCAAATTACCTACTCCAATATGTAGAAAACAAGTGTCTGGAAACATCAGTACATTCAAAATGCAGTAGCTTGGCTGCTAACTAGTACATGATGTCCAGAGCAAATCATAACTATAATAAAACTCTTCCCTCTTTGCCAGCTGTTTCTAGAAACAATTTATATCTGATTTAAATCTTTAAATCCTCATGTGCTTGGGATTTAACATCTGAAGGACCATCTATTTCAGGGGTGTCAAACTGGTGGCCCCCGGGATGGATGCGTCACACGCAGGCCATGCCCACCACGGCTCCACAAAGGCAAAAAACATCGTGATACGTCACTATATGTCACGTGACGTGATTGAGTTTGACACCCGTGATCTATTTGGATAGTAATATCAATTCCAAGGTGCTTTTGGGTTTGCTGACTAAATTAGGGAGATGAAACATCAGAAGAGTTCCCAGAGTACCATCGGACAAGATGAAGAATAAAGTTGAGCATGAGTAATAGCCAATATTAGGGATTACATTGACAAGTAAAAGCAGTGAAATATAGATATTTTTGTGCTGTTATCATATCCAAATATAGTTGTCCAGTAGACCTTTTTAAAGTGACTCATTTGTTCCAGGAAAAGGATGAGAAACAGGATATTTTTTATGACTGCTGTGAGAAATGTTCAAAATAACTGGTAAAGTTACACATGTTCGCTCAGAATTCATCTCAAATCCTATCAAGATGACAGAATAAAGTTATTGGATGGTTACTTGAAATGCTGCTTGTTTTGAAGGAGCAGTCAGACATCTCCTCTTCAAGAAGTCAGAAGACCCAAAGGTTCTGGATAACTTTTGTCACTCTTCAACCTTCTATTTTTAAAAAAGGATGCTGGTTAGGTTATAGATTCAAACACCTTTCAGGGAACAGATTATCTAGATCAGCGGTTCTCAACCTGTGGGTTGCGACCCCTTTGGGGGTTGAACGGCCCTTTCACAGGGGTCACCGCGCACGCTAGCCCGCCATCTTGGTGCCACCGTCAGCAGGGGTGAAATGCTCCTGGTTCGGCCGTGCCTGCGGGTCACCGGACAGCCAGTAGCGACGGAAGCGGGAGACTTCGCCCACCTGCCTGGATGCCGCCATTTGGGTTCTTTTACCCTCTGCGCATGCGCAGAACGCTTTGCGCATGCGCAGAGGGTAAAAGAACCCAAATGCCGGCGCCCGGGCGGGTGGGCGAAGTCTCACGCTTCTGTCGCTACCAGCTGTCCGGCGACCGGCAGGCACGCCCAAACCGGGAGCATTTCACCCCTGGTGCCACGCCCCCTTTGTCACCTCATCGCGTGCGGGGAGGGGGCGGGGCAGGGGTCACGGCAGCGGGGCGGGGTTCACGGGGGGTCGCGGCATTAGGAAGGTTGAGAACCACTGATCTAGATCCTTTTCAGTGGTGTTTCAGATTGATACATAGTACTGAGGCGGCATTGAACATACTTGTTGATGACTTCTGATGGGAAAGGATGGAAGTAGCCATCCTTCTATTTATGTTTGATCTCTCAGTGGCATGGTATATTTTTGATCACATATGGGGATTAGGAGTGGGAGTCGTAGTGTTGCAGTGATTTTTCTCTTTTCTTGTTCAGTTCAGTGTTCAGTGTTGCTAAGTGCGGTTGGATGGGGTAAAAGGAAGAGGGAGTTGGAGAGAGGGGGAGGAAGGGAGGGAGAGAAAGAGAGAGGGAGGAAGGGAGTGAGAGAAAGAGAGAGGGAGGGAGGGAGAGAGAGAGAGAAGGATTGAACCAGAGATCCCTGATATGTGAAGTGCTTTAGGGCTCATTGATCTTGTCCTTCCTGTTTAACATCAACATGATGCCATTGGGGGAAGTCATCTATTACTTTGAAGTTTCTTGATGATACATTTCAATCCCAGGTTGCCCAGGTGATGCTGTCAAGGTCTTGTCCCAATATATGCAGGAGGAGAAATAAACTCAGGCTCAATTCTGACAAGATAAAGTGGATGTGGGTATTTGACCACCTAGTTTGGAGATGTTCCACCTGAAGAGATATTCCACCTGAAGAGGGGTACACTTCCCACTTCTGGACTATTGCTGAATATGGGTGTTTTTCAGAGGTGGGTTCCTACCGGTTCGGACCGGCTCTATAGAACTGTTAGTAACATGGCGGCCTGGGTCTCTAGAACTGGCAGCGACCCAGGCCTGCCACGCCCCTGAGCCAGTTCTCTCGGCGGCACCAATGAGCACCGCCATCTTGTTTTTTGCTTCTGCGCACCCGCAACCCGCCCGCATGTTGCGTCCCTGAGCGAACCAGCAGTAAGAAAATCCAGAACCCACCCCTGGTGTCTTCCTGGAGATCTTACTTAAGGGAGAGGTGGTCAGGAAGGCCTTTGCACAATTTCATCAATTTTATCTGGACCAGAAAGTCCTTAGATCAGTAACTCATGGTTTTGTGACCTCACATTTGAATCAGTGCAATGCACGCTACATGGGGCAGCCCTTAAAGACCACTTAAAGGGTGTAATTAGTTAAGAATACAGCGGCATTGCCAGCTATGAGCATACTATGATATTCTCACACAATACTGCTGCTTCATGAGTTGTACTAGATACCAACAGGCTACCAAGTTCACTTCAAGGAGCTGATAATCACATATAAAGCTCCTCAAGTCATAGGGCTAGGTTATTTGAGGGACCACTATCTTCTACAGTATCTGTTTATTATATGAGATTGGGCAGAGTAAACATGCTTCAGGTCCCATTGATTAGATGTCACTTGACTGGACCCAGATTGCAGGCTTTGCCTGTCTCAGTGTCCCCCCACCCTCAGCGATTCATATGCTGTTCCCCATTTAAAGAGCTGATAAAACCTGTCTTGTTTTGCTGGTGTTGGATTTATGTAGAATTGTTGTTTCATTTTATTTTTTGTTATACTTCAGTGTTGAGATGAAGTCAACCCCCATACAATAAATAAATACTTTCTGGGTGCTAGGAACATATAACACGGCTTTTTGAAGATGCTCTTTTAGTGAGGTGTTTTTTCTTGTACACAGGTTTCGTCCTTTGTTACTCTCAAAGTAAAGAACAGTAAACCTATCTTAGAATCAGCATTCAAAAGCTTGTCTGTGTCTGTCTGTCTGTCTGTCATCCATCCTATCTATCTATGAAAGTAAGAGCCTTACCACTTTAACTGGTTGGGATTCTTCCTCCATTTGAATTAGGTTGTTGGTGATTTTAACTTGAGAACAGAGACAAGGCTAAGATTTAAGACTAAGGAAAGGTGTTTTTTGATGTTATTGGTTTTGTTTTTTGGACAAATACTGTCTGGGAGGAAGACTACATTTCCTCATTGAAAAAAGCTCAACAAAGAAACTGTTTAGGAAATATACTTCAGAATAAACTGTTTTCAGCCCACGGGTGTCTAGCCCATGGGTGTCAAACTGGTGGTGTCACGTTGCCATCACGTGATGTTTTGCGACATTTTTTCCCTTTGCAGAGCTGGGGTGGGAGTAGCCTGCATGTGATGTATCCAGCCCATGGGCTGCCAGTTTGACACCCCTGGTCTAGCCTTTAGTTAGACTTCTGTTCTATGAAAGCATTCACCAAACAGCTTATACTTTGAACACCTAAACTGCTAATTTAAATTGAGATGAGCTTTTCCCATCTTGTTGTCTTCCCAGAATTAATAGAAGATGAAGTTTACTGATACAGGTGAAAATTCTACAGAGGAATTATGTGTTTCTTCTTTCTTTTCCTTTTTCAGGTAATCAATCCAATGCCTTTTATAGCTACAGACAGTGCTCTACTTATGGACAGGCTACAAGTACAAATCCACAAGTCGAAACAAGCATATGTATATAACATGTTATAAACTAACCTTCTCCTGACTTCTGGGACTTTCTAGGTTGGAGTTGCAGACAATTTTGTTCATATTGATAAAAGTTTGTAATTCAAAAGTTCATAAGTAATATCTGTATTGCAATTTAATGATATAATTAAGCAAATTCATTTGTGGGGTATCATTCTCATGTTTTGGCAAATATATGTGTACTCATCATAAAGCTGCTTCACAAATCACTAGCTCTGAAACTCTCATTAGAAAAACTGCAACATCTGTTTACTTAACAATTGGGGTTATTATATTGAGATATGTTTCAGAAACACATTTCCTGAATTGCTTGTATATTCACCTGGATTGTCTCGTGGTTAAATTATTCACCAGAATCCAGAGATTTTATGTCAAGATTTATACATGTTATACAGTCATTAGTATTCAAGAGTTACATCCTTAATTCCTTTGTTACTTCTTGGACATTCTTCAGTGCACAACATCCATAATGAAGATCACACAACAGTGAGTAACTAAACTAGCAGCTCTGTTTCTCCAGGCAAGACATTTTTCTCTCTCTATGGCATATAAAGAGTCCATGAACCCTTTTTAAGAGCTAAAATATATGGAATTAATAGTAGCAGTTGAAGATAGTGAAAGTGGATTAACTAGAGTGCTATATATGCAACAGAGTGCAAGTGCAGACAAATCGGATCTACTGCTTAACTGTAATTATCAGGGTTCCCACCAGGGATGGGTTCTAATTTACCTCGCTGCCGGTTCACGTCCTGCCGTGCCGTGTGGGCGCGTGCATGCGCCGTGCTGAAAATCCAGCTTCTGCGCATGTGCAGAAGCAAAAAACAGCTTCTGCGCGTGTGCAGATGTGAAAAACAAGATGGTGGTGCCTACCGCGCCGCCGAGAGAGCCGGTTCAGGGGGGTGTCCTCTGGTTCCCACCTTTTTCCATTAGCTGAACTCTATTAAAAAATGTCAAGGCTCATTATCAGGTTATTATTTTATCATATCACACCACAACAAGAAACCAATATATCAAGAAACCAATGGAGGAGTATAACACTATTGATGGACCAATAGAAGATACTACCTCCCCTCCTCACACATCCTGCTCTCTTGCTCCCCATCTTTAATTATAATGTATATTTTTATTGTTATTGTTATTATATATATATTTAGAAATAAAAAATAATTAGAATTATTTTTATTGGTTTTATTGCTTTTAATGTTTTTAATGTTTTAAGCTGCCCAGTGACATGGGTAGAAAATAAATTTAATACACAAATAAATATCCTTCGCTGATAAACATATTAAAATATTTGACAGTTTTGCAATGGGGCATTGGAGTTGGGGAAGCAAGAGGTAAGAAAATGCAGGCATTAGTAAAAATGAACAAATAAAATGTAACCAAAATAAAAGAATTCCAGAAATGCTCAAGAGGCAGGAGGTAAGGTTAGCTGAGAGTTCCCATCAATGGGCAACTGTATGCCTCATAGCTATAGAAGGAACATAGAAAATTATTTTTTCCCCACAGTGTCATGCCAAATTGATAAATTTCTCTTAGCAGCTCTTTATATAATTGGAGGTAGATTGTGCAATGGAACAATAGTAAGTCAGGATAGAATGCTGCCCCTAGAGGCACTAAGGGAATAAGGAAAGGAACACAGTAATATTTGTCCAAATGCAAAAAAATAAAATACACTTCATTTATGGACCATCCTCAAGAATTCCTAGATGAAAATATGTATAGACAAGAAAAGGAAGAAAAGAGTTTGCCAATCAAATGACTCAGTGCCAATTACATATTTCTTGGGAATCTGCTTGTTTGAGCTATTTATATCATTATTTGTGTAATCTAAATAATTAATACTAATATCATAAAGGATATTAGTACTACATTACCACATACTTTCCATATTAGTCAGGGTAGCAGACTGAATGAGTTACATATTTTTTCCATTAAAACAGTAGGGATGGTGCTAATTTACATAGGTATAAGGCTTATATGTCAGGAAGGAAGGAAGGAAGGAAGGAAGGAAGGAAGGAAGGAAGGAAGGAGGAAGGATGGTTGTGCCTCTATTTATTATGTTCCATGCAGTCAATGGATAATTATAATTTGGAGATAGTACCATTTGAGTCATTAGGCTCTTCTTGGAGTGCCAGTTAGGTATAATGGTTAAAGGCATCAGGCTAGAAACTGGAAGACTGTGAATTCTAGTTCCACCTTAGGCACAAAATCAGCTGTGTGACCTAGGCCTCCGCCTTAGGAAGAAGAAGCTAATGACAAACCACTTATGAATTTTTGCCAAGAAAATTACAGGAACCTAAGCAGTAATCAGGAGTTAACACTGACTCAAAGGCACACAGGCACACAAACAAAAAACATCTCCTAACACTGTGTTAACATTTGTTACATTCAACATCTATCAGATCTAAGCATTGTGCAACAATCTCAGCAAATGACAATTCCCTGGTTGGGCTAAAAGCTGAGAAAGGTTGAGGCTCCTTGAGAATAACAGAGATATAGGTAGACTGGAAAGTTTTTTTAAAAAAACCTTCCAGGAAGAAAGTCCTTCTGTACTGTTGCCAAGGAAATTGCACGAGATCTTCCCATAGTCACCAGAAGTCTGCCTCAAGGGCATGTTTATGAAATGACTTTACAAAGATCAACATTTCTCCTAGAAAGTATGGTGTTTTTTTTTTCTTAAAACAGAATCTGAAGGCTCTACAAATCTTATTGCCGTGTAGGGAAACAGCAGTCACTTCTCTTCTTTTGGTATTAAAAATCAAAAGGTCATTGTTTGAGTGAATTATTCTTCCCCTCCCTGGTCCCCTATCTCTTGTGATTCAAAATTGTATTGACAATCTTGCTCTATATTCTGGAGACTTTTGCAGATGAAAATGGTGCCGAAATGTTGGAAAATTCTTGCTGTAGAAACAATATATTTAAATATTGTTTCTACAGCAAGAATTTTTCAACAGTTCTGCAGTATTTTCATCTGTGCAAAAAGTATAGTTGAATAGTCCTCCCCTGATATGTTCTGGCTTCTCCCAACACTTATCAACTTCTTATGTACCTGACAAAAAGACTCATTAATATTGCTTGGGCTCATGCCCTGCAGAAAAAGATATTTCTATATTTATGCTAATTTTCTTGTTTAGTAATTATCATGTTCTTCACTTCTTCCTAATTATTGAAGGAGGTTAACAATTATTCTGTTACTATTCCCTTCCATAAATTTCACTTTTCCAAAATTAGAAATTTAATTCCACAGTTAGATTTAGATACAGAGAGGAGGTTAAAAACTGTTCTGCGTTATTGACTTTTCTGGATAGATATCCAGACACAACTTCTTTCCCAGACAGTCAGTTTTGCTTTATATTGCTTTACTTATCTTATGGTTATTTATTCAGGATTGAGTAGATATGCCAGGAAAGCTTGCATTAGGAGCATTCCCTTCCATGCGCATGACTTTTGAGGACTGGTGGTGTTAAACAGTAATCTCAGGGGAATCTGTCAGAACCCTCCTCAGTTTCATCCAATTGAAACAAAAAGTAACTGGTATTTTACTATTGTTCTACTGAATCTGTTTAAAATGAAGACAGAGTATTTCACCATTCCATTATGATGGAGGAGGAGGAGGAGGAGGAGGAGGAGGAGGAGGAGGAGGAGGAGGAGGTCCAATGGCCAATCAGCCCAGCAAAAAAACTAAAGAGTGGTAATTAGGGAGTGAGAAGGGCATGTTTGCCAGAGCACATAGCAGTCAATTGGAATAGAGACCTCTGTTTAACATAGACTTAAATGCAACAAATGAAGATATGTTATGTCTACAAAATCTGCATAATTCATTAAAAAAGTTACATAACAGAAATTAAACAAGATTAATTCTTGACAAATACATTTTGATTGCTGGTCATTTTTTCGTTGTTTTCAAGAGTCTTAAAACTTACATTACAATGTGATGTGCTGTAAAATCTTTCAACTTTCAGTCTCTAGAGTACCCCAGACCTTTCATTTTCCCTCCTCCCATTATTTGGGACTTCACTAGTTTTGAATGATTTTGAAATTAATCCATAAAAACTGATTTGAGTATGATGCAGACTGCAAATGAAGTCTTACTATTATTTTTTATTACTGAAATAGAATAGAATAGAATAGAATTTTTTATTGGCCAAGTGTGATTGGACACACAAGGAATTTGTCTTGGTGCATATGCTCTCAGTGTACATAATACTGAAATATCTTACCGTATGCTTCCATCCAAGTATCAGAATCTAAGAAGCAACCTAACAGTTCACGTCTATTAACTAAATCACACATAGCAGTGATAAATGATTAAGTCACTATTTTTATTTATAGCTTGGAAAATTTGATATACTTACAATGGAGGTATTTGCATTGAAAAGGTATATTGACAAATGACAAATGGATGACGTTTCTTTTCACATACACATACAAACACAAATATATACAGTGAGGTTGTTTTACTTAAATTTGAATATAACTTGATTATAGATAATCCTGAATGGTATAGCACCAGAAGATTTGAAGGATCCTCTCCTCCACTGTGAATCTGACCATCTGTTGAGATCATCTTCAAAATCTTCTTCTTTGTGCCAATGATCACAGTTCCTTCTAGTCAAGATTAGAGACATGATAATTTTTCCACAGCTATTACTAGACTACTACAAAATCTTTCAAGAAAGGTCCATCACATTTTCTCAGAAACAGTCTCCTAAAGTTGGTGATCTTTTCAAGCAGCAGCCAAAGTCTTCCAGGAGTTCACAGAGGTCTGGCCTAGGACAGCAGCTGTGTTGTTGTTTTTTCACCTTGTGGTGAAAAAATGGTATTTTAGAAGTTTGTTGGGTTTTGGTTAATAACAATAATGTATTGATATTCTGGCCAAAAATTTTCAATGTTCATGATGTTGGAAGTCTGGTATCATGTCAGAGGACTCCCTCTCTCCCTCTCTCCCTCTCTCCCTCTCTCCCTCTCTCCCTCTCTCCCTCTCTCCCTCTCTCCCTCTCCCCCCTCTCTCCCTCTCTCCCTCTCCCCCCTCTCTCTCAGTGCATTTGTGAACTAATGGAGAGAATGAAATAAACTACCACCAAAGACATTTTATCTGTATCATTTCAGGTTGGGCAGACAATGTAAAAAAAAATTACAAAATGTAAAACAACGGGGAGAAGAATCAAGAATTTTCTCAGAATAAAAGTCTTCTATGAAATTTCATCTCATATCTAATAAGGTCTATTCTATTTTAATATGTAATACACATATGGAACAAAATAAGTAACACTGAGTAAATAATATTTTTACAACTATTCACTGCAGCTAGCTATAAAAGAAAGAAAATTCAAGCCAAAATCCCTAGTGACATTCCAGCAATCTTTTTTTTTCTTGTTAATTTTCCATCTTCGTTGTAAAACAGATCGATTAGCTATGTTATGATGAGTCAGTGCAATTAGAAATGGAAGCCAATCAATATTTTAGATATTAGTAGATTAAAAAACAATGAAGTTATAACTGAGAGGGTCAGAACTCTATTAGCAACTTGCTATGGAGTGTCTTGGTTTGTATCAGACATACAGAAAAAAGGTTTGAGAACCTGCCTGATGCACCTACAGAAGCTTTGATGGACAACTCAATTAAAGAGAGGTTAGCTATAATTCAGACTTGCTGCCAAAAAATCAGAAATAAAAGGGAGAATCCAGCAATCCAGATTAAATATAATGGTTGAAGCAATTCAAGTTCTTCCTTCAAATGTTCTGGCAGACATAATAAAAATCCTGTTTTTGACAAACCCAGCAATAGTGCTTAAAAAAATCCTGATAGATCACTGCAAAGGCCGATCTATTACAGCTTACTTTTTTGTACAGAGGCCAGTCAGATGGCTATAGGAACTGCAGAACTGCACAAGTGCAATGATGCCGTCTTATTGTGCACCAAAAATGCGAACATTTCAGTATGGCAGCTGTGAATACAGGTAGTCCTTGATTTACGACCATTTGTTTAACAATGATTTAGAGTTGCAACAGTCTTAGAAAAAGTGATTTATGGCATGTCCTCATGCTTATGCCCATTGCACCATCCCATGATCATGTGATTGCAATTCAGGCACTTGGCAATCAATTCACATTTATAACTGATTGCAGCATCTTGTGGTCATGTGATCACAATTTGTGACTTTCCTAGCCAGTTTCCAACAAAAGGTTATCAACTAGGCTAGCTGGATTTACTTAACGATCATAATAAAAATGATCATAATAATGAATCTGGTCACATGATAACTTGCTTTAACACTTCACCTACTTACATAGAAAAATCTACTCTCCACTGTGGTCATCAATAACTATCATAACTGGTCATCCCATTTCTCATCTTCCATGTACAGATAGTCCTCAACTTACAACATTCTGTTTAGTGACCATTCCAAGTTACAATGGCACTGAAAAAAGTGACTTATGACCAGGGGTGAAATGCTCCCAGTTTGCTCGTGCCTGTCGATTGCCATAGAGCCGGTCGCCAAGGTAGCGCGAGGCTCCGCCCACCCGCCTGGACGCCGCCATTTGGGTTCTTTTACCCTCTGCACATGCGCAAAGCATTCTGTGCATGCGCAGAGGGTAAAAGAACCCAAACGCCGGCGTCCGGGCGGGTGGGCGGAGCCTCGCGCTACCTTGGTGACCGGCTCTACGGCAACTGACAGGCACAAGCGAACCGGGAGCATTTCACCCCTGCTTATGACCATTTTTCACACTTACAACCATTGCAGCATCCCCATGGTCATGTGATCAAAATTCAGACGCTTGGGCACTGATTCACATTTATGACGGTTGCAGCTTCCTGGGATCATGGGATCACCTTTTGCAACCTTTATGACAAGTAAAGTCAATGGGGAAGCCTGATTCGCTTAACAACCATGTTATTAATTTAACAACTGCAGTGATTCACTTAACAACTATGGCAAGAAAGGTCATAAAATGGAGCAAACTTCACTTAACAAATGTCTCACTTAGCAAGAGAAATTTTGGGCTCAATTTTGGACATACATTGAGGACTACCTGTATTTGCCTAATTTATTTTCAAAGCCGTTCTACAGAGCTGAGTACATCTTGTGATAGCAAATTCCATGATTTATAACTATTGATTGTGCAAAGCATTTCTTTTGAATCTCCACTGGGCTTTATTCTAATAGTAGGCAGAAAAGAAATATTGCTACGCGTTCAGTTTACTCTGCATATTTTTCTACTCTTCAATAATAAGCCCATCTTGCCTACATTTTTTAAAAGAAAGCTAAAAGGTTGCAATCACTGTAACCTTTTCCCACAAAGATTCATACTAACTTTGACATTTTCTTCAACTATTGCTCTATAACAACCTTTTTTGAGGTGTGATAATTATTTCCAAGCTATTTACAGCAAACATTAATATAAAAGCGTTTTTGAAATGGACAGTTTACTTTTAAATTCTTAGACTTTGGAGAATAAAATCCCCCCCCCAGCAATAGTGTTAATGTTTTAATCCAACCATCCACACAACTTTAAACTCCCATTGCTGATTAAATTAATCAATCGAGTTAGAATAGAATTCTTTATTGGCCAAGCATGATTGGACACACAAGGAATTTGTCTTGGTGCATATGCTCTCAATGTACATAAAAGAAAAGATACATTCATCAGGAATCATAAGGTACAACACTTAATGATAGTCATAGGGTATAAATAAGCAATCAAATCACATTAGGAAACAGTCAATATAAATTGTAATGATACAAACAACAAAGTTACAGTCATGCAGTCATAAGTGGGTGGAGATGGGTGATAGGAACGATGAGAAGATTAATAGTAGTGCAGACTTAGTAAATAGTTTGACAGTGTTGAGGGAATTATTTGTTTAGCAGAGTGATGGCGTTCGGGGAAAAACTGTTCTTGTTTCTAGTTGTCTGGGTGTGCAGTGCTCTATAGAGGTGTTTTGAG
>QLTV01004097.1:1076675-1099175 GCA_003457575.1 Thermophis baileyi
CAACTACAGTGATTCACTTAACAACTGTGGAAAGAAAGGTCGTAAAATGGGGTAAAACTCACTTAACTGTCTCACTTAACACCAATTTTGGGCTCAATTACATTCGTAAGTCGAGGACAACCTGTAGTGTAGTGTAATGTCTCATTCTAGGCATTTTATATCCGCTCCACTGCAGGATAAAGGCCTCTTCCATATAATAATACAATACAATACAATACAATACAATACAATACAATACAATACAATACAATACATAATATAATATAATATAATAATATAATACAATACAATACAATACAATACAATACAATACGTGTGTGTGTGTGTTAGGCAATATATGTTAATATATGTCTGTCTGTTTGTCTGTCTGTCTGTGTCTGTCTGTCTGTCTGTCTGTCTGTCTGTCTGTCTGTCTGTCTGTCTCTCTCTCTCTCTCTCATCTATCTATCTATCTATTATCTATCTATCTATCTATCTATCTATCTATCTATCTATCTATCTATCTATCTATCTATCTATCTATCTATCTCTATCTATCTATCTATCTATCTATCTATCTATCATCTATCTATCTATCTATCTATCTATCTATCTATCTATCTATCTATCTAATGTCTTTCAGTGGCAACACAACTGGTAAGCAATAAGGTAGAAATAAATAATGAGAACATGGTAAAATTGCAGTTGACAAACATATGGAATATTTTCTGTAGAGATATTTTGGCCTAAAGAAACAAGGAAAGTACACATGACTTTCCTTTCCACCACCACCACCACCAGCAGCAGCAGCAGCAGCAGCAGCAGCAGCAGCAACAACAACAACAGTATCAAATCAAAAGGAAGCAAGTGATTCAAAGGCTGGCTGACAATGTTATATTTAAAAAGCTGTTTATCTCTTTCTCCCTCTCTGTGCCTTTGAGTCAGTGTTGACTCCTGGTGATGGCCTGGACTGATCCCTGCAGTTTTCTTGGCAAGATTTTGGGATTGGTTTGCCATTGTCTCCTTCCTAGGGTTGAGAGAGAAGGACTGGTCAAGATCACTTAGTTGGCTTTGTGTCTAAAACAATACTAGAATTCATGGTCTCCCTGTTTCTAGCCTGGTCATCATTTAGCCATGTTGAAATCTAGGACTTTACTCAAGGTTGTGAACTGGCTTCTATCGGGATTCGTCATGGACTAGCACTATATCATAACCCTCAGATTCTTGACAAAAGTTTATCTGTAATGTGCTCTGAAATTTTGACACATGCCAAAATTTGTATTATTATTTGTAAGCTTTTAAATGATGGAGGAGAAAAAGTAACATATATACATTTTTTATGTAACTTTGGTAAATAAATATATATTGTAAAAGTGCAATTTATTTGTAATTTTTTTTCATCCATTCATCTTTTTTTTTTCAGATAAAAGCTATTAAATATCAGTCACTCTGCAATTTTATTTCTTTTATAAATAAAAGCTGTCATTCAAAAGTCAGGACAAGATTTTTTTTTTTTTAATGATAGAAATGAATGTAATAAAAACACTTCCATGTTATCGCTCATCAGGCAAGGTGCATCTATCCTAGAATTAGTTCAACTGAAATTTAAAATAAAACAACTGAAAATAAGGAATATTAGGACCATATTATATTCTCTCCACATCTATTGCTATGCAGGTTTACCTGCATTTACAACAAGTCCCAATGAAATCAGTGTTGACTCACAATTAGAACTACTGCATAAATTCATAATTCTTGATTCAAAATATGAATTTCTGCAGTTCATAATACCGGTAGTTGCTTTCAAAAGAAAGAAAACCATTAGGGTTTTTTTCTGACTCAAATCTTCAAATTCCTTTATTTCATTTTTATAATGTTTTTGTATGACACATGAATTGAAGCTGCAGGGAAGAATGATATGTTTTTATTCCATGTTTTTGAATTTACTTTACAGGTACTATTTAGAAAATCATTTGGCAATATCTTCCAAGATTGATAAGCAACTTGTGTATTCCCTGTTCTGAGCCAAACAAAATGATTGCCTTGGGACTGAAGGCAAAAATTTAAAAGCATGTGAACCCAGGGCCATCTGAAGCAGTCAGAGAAAGGGCTGAAATGCTTCCTTTCCCTGGTGTTACCAAGTGACTGGTCCACACTAATATTTCCTATCTATATACTGATGTTTCTCCTAAATAAATAAGAAATTAAAGCTAATAAATCCAAATCAGAAGATCCAAATCCATATTTTATCAAGAAACAATACAATACAATACAATACAATACAATACAATACAATACAATACAATACAATACAATACAATACAATCACAGAATGTATGGTTTGGAAGTAAACCTTTAGCTTATGCAATCCATTTCCCAAGTCAACTGAGGAGTCCATTCAGTCATCCTGACTGAGAATAGTATGGGCATTTAGTTTTGTAAGCTACAAAAACACTTACATACTGTATGCACAAACACACTCACACACCATGCCCAGAATCACTGTTACCAACAGGTAAAATACCAGTTAGAGAATTTTAACTTAATATGGAATTCTATGTTCAAAAAAATCACTCAGCTTTCCAAGTGTTCTTTTTTAGCACTTAAAAATAATTGTTATGCTTATTTACTGTCTAAAGAAATTTATGCAACAATAAAAAACACCCACTAGGAGTTTTAGATGCATGAATGATTCCAATCCGGAATTCACAATAACTTCATTTAACTATTGAAGTTAAAATGTTTATAAAAAGGCTGTTATTGTGAGTGACACAGTAACTGATTTCATTGTTACTTGCTTTGTAGGATAGATAGATAGATAGATAGATAGATAGATAGATAGATAGATAGATAGATAGATAGATAGATAGATAGATAGATAGATAGATAGATAGATAGATAGATAGATAGATAGATAGATAGATAGATAGATGATAGATAGATAGATAGATAGATAGATAGATGGATGATAGATAGATGATAGATAGATAGATAGATAGATAGATAGATAGATAGATAGATAGATAGATAGATAGATAGATAGATAGATAGATAGATAGATAGATAGACAGACAGACAGACAGACAGACAGACAGACAGACAGACATAACTTTCTAGGAAGAAACCAAGAAGATGGAACTATTAGCTGTTAATACAATTTGACAGTTACTCACTTAATAACTGAAAGCTAAATTTGTTTAGTCAATTGGAGCTAAACAACTGAGATAAACATATTTGAATTTTCTGAGCTTAGCCATTAACAATACGAGGATATTTTTTATTAGTTAATGGATATGTGGGAATCGGGGTGAAACAGTATGTTTTAAAATACATTTTTTCATTCAATCCTGCATGCTTCAAGTTCCTTCGATTAAATAACGTGATTTCTCAAGACCCTGGAAATATGCCTTTTCTGAGTAGTGCCTGCTGTCTGCAATGAGATTTCTCTTAACATTCAGATACCCCCTCCCCATTTTTCTGTTGCTTAGAAGAGCAATGAATACCTGGCTCTTTTTCACCTAAGCCTTTGGTGAAAGAGCGTGGGATGCCTCATTTCATTGTCCTTACCATCTTTTACCTTTTTTAAAAAAAATGTTTTATGGATATAATTGTAATTTCTTTGCTATGAGGTAGCCAAAATCACTGAGAGAGTTGGACAACATACTAGTTTGATAATAAATTGCTTGTTGTTGCTGTTGTTGTTGTTGTTTTCTGGGTTTCTAGGTGATAGTATCATCACGTATCTCTTAGGAGATACCGGCCTGATTTCAGTAATGGGATGACTGATGGTTCCATTTCCTTCCCGTTTTTCCCCATTCTGTTTCCCATACATACCCTTACAATTGCATAGTTTCTCCTGTATAGAATTCCCTATTAGTAGCAATGTTAAACTTATGTCTAATATGCTAGGGTTTCCATATCTCCTGAAGGAAGAGAAAAAACAGTTTAATCATTCCCACAAAAATCTGCATTTTTATTTGATCTGAAAGAGAAGAAATGCAGAGGAGGGATGGGTAACAAAAGAACCTGGAGTAGGTTTCCCTCACTTTAAGGAGAAGAAAAACTGTTTTGGTTAGGTTAAAACTAACTGGGTTTTTTTTGCCCCAGTTTTGATTATGCATCACTTCAGAAAAGAAATTAATTTGGAAGGAACCATTTCTCATCTAATTTCAGCAAAGCCATCGTGAAATTTAGAAATCCAAAGCTTTTTGTTCCCCCATCATGGCAATACAAAAATAACTTAATGAAGCAGTTCAGTGGCAAGAAAAGTAAGGTTCTGCACTTAGGCAGGAAAAATGAGACTCACAAGTACACGGTAGGCAATACCTGGTTCCACACTAGCACCTGTGAGAGGAATATATACATGTCCTGGTGGACCATCACTTAAGTATGAATCAGCACTGTGATGCAGCTGCCAAAAAAGTCTATGTGGTGCATCAACAGAGGGATAGCATCAAGAACAAGGGAAGTGATAGTGCTGCTCTATACCACACTGGTGGGGTCATATTTGCTATGTCTGCCATAATTCAAAAAAGCTGCTGAGGCCTTAGAAAAAGTGAAGAGAATAGCAACAAAGATGATAAAGGGATGGGAGGCTGAATCCTATGAAGACCAGCTAAAGAAACTAGGTATGTTTAGTTTGACAAAGAAAAGACTAAAGAGGATTATGACAACAGTCTTCCAATACTTGAAGAGCTGTCATGGGAGAGGGTATCAGTTTAGTCTCCATAGGGAAGAACAAGAAGCAATGGGTGGAAAACTCATCAGACGGAGATCCACCCTGCAAATAAGAAAGAATTTCCTAATAGTGAAAACTATTATGCAGTGAAGCAGTTTGCTTTCTGGAGTAGTGGGAGCTCTATTGTTTGAGGTTTTCATGAAGATTGGACAACCATTTGTCTGAAATGGTATACTACTGCCTTGGTGCAGGGTGTTGGATTAGAAGACCCCCAAATCCCTTTTCAATCCCATGGTTTTATGACTCTATGACTCTTTCTATGCAAAACTTCCTGAAGTGATACAATGCTGTGAAGGGAAGAAATCTGTTACACTACAGAAAAATAACTGCAGGGATTTTTAATACTAGGTCTTTTTTAATATGGGGACTGGTGATTAATGGAAAGTGTTAAAACTGATTTTGTTTTGCTTTGTTGACAGAACTGATGACATTTGCATGAATAATTGTCCTTTCTGTAAGAAAGCCTGTAGGGAACAGAATGTGTGGGAATAGTAAAAAAAATCTTCACTTTCTTCCCTTAGATCACATATAATGATTACATGATGAAATACCCTCACCAGATCATGTCATATATTAGCATAGCAGCACAGGTAAAGAAGGACAGATTTTGCTACACTGACAGTGCAGTTATGTGAGTAGTCATTCAATGTCTCATTTGGAAATAGCCACTTAACGTCTTGTGACTTATTATAACTAGACATTGATTCAAGTCCAGATACCTAATTTAGAATGAATTTAAGTTCTGAATTCTCAACTCTAACCAGGTCAAAGAATTGAAATGACAACTGAGGGTCCAATTTATTTCACAAAGAATGCTGATTTCTGAAGCAATTTAATCTGATGAATAACAACTTGTCCTTTAGCAGGAAAAGAACTAGAGCAGAGCTGATACCCAGTTTCAATTCTATCAGTTATATGCTAAGATGCTTCCAAATCACACACAACTACACATGTCCCTACAAGATTGGTATCGTGATTATGAATAATAGCAATTAGCAGGAGCAAGACATCTTCATAGAAAAGATATAAACGGTGATAAAATTAAACTATGTTGTTTGAACATCATGTACGTGTTTGGATGGTATGTCCTTACAAGAGAACAAAGCCATATTTCACATAATTGTCATCATTTTCATATTATCCTGATCTTTAAAAATTGCACAGATGTACTGGCTGTGGTACCTACCTATATCATTCAATGCTTGAGGGGTTATTTTGTTAGTATGGCCTTATGTATATGCACAATATAACTATTTGTTCGCTAGTACAAGAAGTCTTTAGGAAAAGCAATTAATCTCACTATGAAGCATACAAGTAGCTTCTTAAAAATAATAGGACATTCTTACAATTCTTTTTTGCCTTTGCAGAATCTTTTTCCAGGAATTGATATTAATCATACTTATGTGACAGTAACTCTAGCAGGCTTGTTTTGTGTGTGTGTGTGTGTGTGTGTGTGTGTGTGCGCGCGCGCGCGTGTGTTTGAAAGATTTCAATGTGTGGAATAGTGACTTATTTCCATTTTTTTCATAGTGGGTAGCAAAAGTCTGGTAGAATGTTCTACATAACCATTTTTAACTTGGGAGAACAAATGGTACCTGTGGGGAACTTCGAAGATGACAATTCTGAAATATCAACCTGCTGAAAAAATGCCAGCATATCTAAAAATGAAGTTATACATCTTTTTATGAATTCTATCTTGTAGGTTGATGGGGAAAAACCATCAGATTCAAGGAAATATGGCCAAAGCCATTCTTACAACAATAACATTGTTGCTATTGTTTCTACTCCAATACTAGCATTTTTAATGTCGTATCTACCTGCCAAATAAAGATATAGGAAGGAATGAGATATGGGAGAACCAATCCGACAAATTTATGATGCAGTTGGTCTCTGCACACATACAGGAAGTCAGTGACTGACATTGTCCTAGGCAAGTACCTGACATATACATTTGAGGAAATCTCTCTTTATCTTTTCCTTCTAAAATCTAGCATGTATTTTCAGGCACAGTGGTGGTGGCTCTATGATTTTGGGTTTTGTAAATTAGGTCTAGCCTTTGGATAGAAATTCAGAATTTGTGAAAGTGGGGCTGGAGCTGACATTTCTGTTCTTGAGATAGTGTTCAAATGCTTACATATTTGGGTCTAGCAGTAGTTCATTTCAGATTTGAGCAGCAAATGCAACAGCTGAATTCTTTTCCATTTCTGTGGAAACTCTGTTTTTCTAATGGAATAATTAGTTCAAGTTAAGGTACCTCTAACATCAATAAAATTATCAAAAAAAATTGTAATACAGGCATGTAAGTATTTTCACAATACCTAAAATAATTATTTAAAGCACAAGATTGTATCTCCTGGGCACATTAGGTTCTACTACTCAAAACTAAACTGGACTCTTCCTTTTTTCTGTTATTAAATTAAAGCCTAGGTGTTCATTCTATTAAGATAAGTGAATATTTCATTCATTTAGCCCCCGCAAAATGAACTTGAAATGTTTATCTCAAACATCCTTAGAAGAAACTGTTCTACATCAATTCAAGTACTTAATCATAGGTCAGAACAGCTTTTGGGCTCGACTAAAATGGATAAGCATGATGTCTTAATTTTCTAGTGAATTACACAGTAATGTTGTTTATCCTATAGTGCCTTTAATATAAAGTGACAATTTATTAAGGAACAAAAGTTCCTACTTTTCCATCCCTGTCATTGAGAATGTGTTTTTGCAGCAAAGAAGCACTTATGAGTTAAATTGTTAAGGTGTAACATGAAACGAGAGCTTGTGAAACTGTGTTCTGGGCACACTCATATCTCAGATGCTCAGTCATTTGGTCTTCAGTCTAGTTTCCTGAAATTTTCCTCACTACAGTTATCTTCAGTGCCAACTTCATTACATTCTGTCCAAAAAAAATCATACAAAATGTGTTAGGCTCTTAAAAAAATTAAAGGAGCAGAGATCAAAAACTTCTGCCTCAACTACTATGAAATTTGATGCACTTCATCCAACATTTCACAGCAATTTAGCTTTTCAAATGTCACACTGTTCAGATGAAAGGCAAGATATTTAGTCATGTGTTTTTCCCCCCTTTCATTTTAGACTATATGAGAGTACTGACTACTTTTTTTTTTTTTAAATTCTGAATCTCATCCAGGGACCAAGTCAGTCTTTAGAAGAGAAATCTGGAGCAGATGTGCCATTTGCTACAGTCTTTGTGTTAATCCTGGCTGTGCAGAAACTATCCAGAGTTTAATTGTAGTAAACTAAATGGCAAATTATTTTAGTCTGTAATATATTTAATAATTATCAATTTGTTTTGTGATTTTATGTATTTTGAAATATTAATAGTAGGAATAGAAAAAAAGATATTAAAAATATACACTAAATTCATAACACACCCAACAGCTGTGAATTTTATACCTTTAATGGATCCAAGGTGCACTATGCACTATTTTCTTTGAAACATAATACTCTTTTTAGATATAGGAAGTACCTGAGTCATATGATCATTCCAGAAAGTAGTTTTATGGTACCTAGTACATAATACAATTTATAAAAAAAGGAGTGGGGGAGAAGGGGAGAGAGGGAGAGAAGAAGGAAGGAAGGAAGGAAGGAAGGAAGGAAGGAAGGAAGGAAGGAAGGAAGGAAGGAAGGAAGGAAGGAAGGAAGGAAGTTTCCTTGAGGTGCAGTAGGATTTACAGTACTAGTTACTGCAGAAGACTTGCATCCAGTTTTTGGCAATCATTTTAACTAAGTCAGAGGGGAGAAAATCAGTTTTATTGTAGAAATAAATATCCATACACATAAAACAGTCAAAGAAAAATTATGTCCCTAATTTTTTGAGCTACAGATACTTTATTTGGATTATATGGATGGGTGAGAATTTTAGTTTGTTTTCCTATCAAATAATATTAAATATTTTTCATGATTGTGATATAAAGAACCCAATATATTTTTAAAATCATCTGAGAAAAAGCCAAGCTATTATATTTGCCCAGCTGGGCAAAGGTCTTTAAATATTTAATAAGCTTTGCAAAATTTGAAGAGGTGATTTTATTTGAAAGAAGTTTGAAAAACATCTTCCCTTCACATTGAATGTTTAAAATGATTCAAGATGTCACATAGACTCATATACTTTTAAATCAGTAAATCACTTCTGAAGAATTCAAAGCTACTTTGGACATTCATTGGACATTCTGGAACTTATGGCATTTCAGAGTTCCTTCTTGTAGCATTTCTTCCATATATGGAGAAAGCTTAGTAATATGTCGATTGGTATAATATAACAGTGATATGAGTAGCTCATCAGGGAATTTTATAATGTCTTCCCATTTAATTTTGGTGTCTTACTTTACTGTTAGAATCTGTTCAGGCAGGCTCACTTGAAAGTAGACAAAAAGAGGCTTTCTAATTTAATCTGGTTTGGACTTTCTTGTATAATCCTTAGATTTCCTTACTCGAAATTTGAGTTTTTATATCCCCTGTCTGCAGTTTTTCAGCAACTTCAGTCCCCCTTTATTTTCTCTTAGCCTTCCTGAAAATGTAATTTATGTTTATGTATATGTATATGTGATATACTGTATATACATATACACACATATACATATATACACATACATACATACACACATATACATACACACACACACACTAATTTCTCTCTAACTAGCCTTATACTGAGTGAATTTTGTGAAGAGAACCAAGATAGGATCCTTTCTACTGCTTACATAATACCAACCTATTTTTTTTAAATAATTACAATGTATTATATATACAGTGGTGATAACAAAAAGTGTCATACAAATAACAACACGTATTGCATTATCCAGAAGAAACTAATTCTGCCAATAAGCTACAACAACAAACCTTTAAGGTCAGAAGTGCCAATGTTAAGGAGAGTTCATTCTTCATTTCTTAGTGAGAACTTTATTTTGTAACACTTCTTTATGGAAGTTGTGATTTTTTTTCCCAGTTATACTCAGATTCTTCAGAAATGTTTTAGCACAAATCCCCTATAGACTCTTTGCTGAACAGCTTGAAAGATCCTGTATTGTCTTTTTCTCATAACTGTTATTTTGTTTTGAAAAAAATACAAGTGTTTAGGTGTTTTTGCTTTATAGATGGTGATTCTCTCTTTTATGAAATCTCAATCCAATTTGAACTGAATTCTGTTACTTCTGAACCTTGAATCTCAAATCTAAATTGACTTTATGATCTTCAAATCTTGAGTTTATATCAAATCTTAGCTAAAATACAAAATGTTAATGCAAAACTCTTTAGATGAGAATGTCTCATCTAAATGCCTATGTTAGGTAGGTGTTAATTAATCTTGCCACCTTTATTTTCTGAGTGCCTTTTTATCTTTAAGAGATATTTGGCAGACACGCTCAAGTAAGAATAGCAAATAAAAGTGTTAAGAATCTATTTTCAAGTGAGGTGAAATAATCCACCATAATGGAATCTCTGATACAAACAAAAATGAAAATCTGGGAATCAGTTAGCATCCACCATAAAAATATTTCTCTTTTTAAAAAAACTCCATACAAAAATGTTTATATTTAGAAATTTACACATAAAATACGTAAATTTGGAAACATTACACATTTGAACATAAGGAACTGTAATAAAAATATTTTTCTTTCATTAACAGGATGACATAGAAATCATAGAACAGATGCACAACTTTGTCAGTAAAGCAATGTTACAGAATAGGAATAATGACCCCTGTTTATCATCTCTGTGTGTGTGTGTGTGTGTACACACACACATACACCTCACTTTTCACTGTCAGGAATCCTGAAGACATTTACAACAATAATTAAAGAGAACAAAACAAGATATATCAGTTCATGCATCTAGCTAGGCAACATATTTTCCATGCTATAGGTATTTTATTCTGGTGATGAGGCTTGAAGATTTTGTTTATGTTATTTTTAATTTAAAGGGGAAAAAAATCAAATTTAGACATTTCTTTCTAAAGCCAGATAGAAAAATACAGACTTTGTTTTGTTTTAAGTAAATCTATTTTCAAACCCAGCTCAAGTCTGATAACTTCATGGACACATATTAGCCTCAGTAGGGAAGTAATTTCCCACTACCACTTGTAGGATATGTTTCAATCCTGGTATTTCCTGATACCTTTCCATCCATATGATAAATAGGTCATAGCCTTGATAAGACAGCTAGGTGCTTCCGCATAATAGCAATTAATGGGGAAAAAGTGCAAAATAGATACATAATACTTTTTTTCAAGTTGGTGTGCTTTCTATGTTATCATATTTCCTACAATTTATTTTTTATACATTTTCTATACTTTTCTTTAGATGGGAAAACAAACAGAAGCATCCACAGCATCCACAGCAAACTACTACAATGCCCAAATAATGATACACACAAAATAACATAATCATCACATTGCTTTACCAGTACACCTGTCGATGTTTATTGTCCATGCTTGATTTAAAAAAATAAATTTCTGCTGTTTACACTGGGAAATCATCACACTGTTTTCCATGAAGCCACTTGCAGAATATGAAGAGAAGATCAAAACAGATCTAGAAATCAAATGCTATGAATGGCACAAATATTGTTTTCACTGATATGGCTGTTTTCTCACAGAAAACAACTCTTCCTTGATGTTTCTTTGTGTATTTGGGGTAGTCCTGTTCATGAAAAGCCTCCAAATACAGCACTGGCAATTACAGCTAGATCCATTCCATGGAACAAGATGGGTCATTGACTATGAAAGGAAATGTAGAAAGTGTAGCTAGAAGGAGAAGATCATAAATGTTAGAATCTAATGCCTCATTTTTCATAGAATAAATGTCTTAGTATGTAAGGCTTTGTTATGAGTAGTTTTATACCTGAACAGGATCCCTGCCAAAAAAAATGAGGGTCGCCTTCATATTTTTATAGAAATAATATTTGAAATCTGAATAAAATAGAATAGCATCTAGATATTATAAGGGTTCTCTTCATGAAAGACGAATCATGAAGAGGCTAAGTTAACCTTTCTTTCCTTCTATTCAGACATAGTAACAATAAATAATTTTACAAGTTCAGGTTGAAAGATTCGTAATTCCAAAGGAGGAGAGAAGATTGAGGTCTTTCTCTGTTTGTGGTAAGTGAAAAGCTCTGACAATTTTTGACAGTCTCTGAAATGGACTGCTGCCAGTGGGGGATTTTTCATCCCTGCAAATCTTTCAGGAAGGAAAACAAAACAAAAGCTCCAAGAAAAAACAAAACAAAATACAGCCAGCGAAAGAGAATTTGTATGATTGCACCTGCCTTGTATATGCATGATTGCACCTGCCTTGTATGTGTTTTATAAGTTGGGAAGAAATATAATAATGAAACACATGCTCATCCCTTTTATGAATGAATTAGAATTATAATTGCAATCTTGTCAGTTTGAATTAAAGAATGGTTCCAGGTTTCAGGGCAGAGTGTGCTTCATAGGTTAATCAGAGCAGCATTATGCCGTAAAAACGTTTTGGAACCCAAGTTTCATATTTTGGTCATGATGCAGTTGCTAATGTTAGATACAACCCAGTAATTCAAAATTAAGTGCCTAATGTTTATTTGTTATAGGTAGCTGTTTGAAAAAAGAGAGTTTTGATTAGAAAATTATACTCTAATTTGGCAGAAGCTCTGTGTGATCATGGGCCTTTTAGCTACTATATTGGTTCATTTACTTCAGTTAGGAGAGTATTTGGCACAACTATTTTCCCCCTCTTTTGTTGAAATGGATGGGAAAACCTTTGAAAAAAATGGAAATGGAAAGGTCCAGGGGATTGTGAAAGTAGGGTGTGTCATTTAACAGGGTGAAAATTAATTCTGGCAATTTTTTTCAGTGAGGGATTCTAAAAATATGTGTTTTTACCCCAAGAATTCAAATCTGCTGTTATTTTTGTAATTGCACAACATTTAGCTTGGTATGGTAAATCCACGTCTGATCACATACCCCACAAATACTGTTAACTTTATCTTCTTAAAATTACAACTTGTGCTACAAAAATTAAAGTTTTTTTTCTACGTGAAAAAAAAGCTTATCTAGCTAAGCAAAAAAAATATAATTCATGCAATCATAAACTAACATCAGAAAGCAATTACCTGAGTTACAAAAATGTTTAAGCGAGTTTCATCAAGTCTTGTTTTGATTTGTTCTTCAACATCAGCCGCCAAGTTGCTCCTTGACCTCTGATATAAACCTCACGTTTCCCATATGTATGCATTATGCTTGCTGCCTCCCTCACAGAGAAATGGGACATGAAAACTATGACTCTCAGCATTCTCAACTAATGCCCATCATAACAGGCAAATATTGTTCATCAACATGACAATGCCAAAGTTTCCAATCCCTGCCTTAAAATTATGTTAGTTGATAGGTACTAGGTGATATAAATAGATGGGCAGATATATCTGTTTGATGCTGCTCAGAGTACCAGGTTAAGCAATTTAACAGGAATTGTAGATAATTACATCCAGATACATCCTATCCAGGGGTGGGTTCTAACTTACCTCAGTGCCAGTTTGCTTCCTCCCGTGCCGCGTGGCCGCACCTCATGGGTGTGTGCGCGCTTCGCATGCGCGCGCATGCGTAGTGCAAAAAATAAAAAAATGTAAAAAAAAAGCCAAAAACAAGATGGTGACGCATGCGCAGTGCCAGAAACTCGGCTTCTGTGCATGCGCAGAAGAAAAAATAAATAAAAAAAATTCAAAAAAAAAAGATGGTGGCGTCCATGGACCAGCAACGACCGAACAGGATCTGTGACGTCATTGTGACATCACCAGCGGGTTGCTAACAGTTCGGGCGAACCGGTCCGAACCGGGAGGAACCCACCTCTGATCCTATCTTACCAGAGAATGGTAGCCCTGAACGCATCATATTTGTGTAATTCATGATGTGTGCTATTTCTAGCCTACAGTATGCCTCTTCAGATTTGAGTTTTAAAAAAGTGCTTTAGGGTGTGTTGCAGTACAAATGCAGTGCCTGATGGCAACTCTTTATAGCAGCTGCATTTCTTCCAGGGACTGGGTACCTACTACTGTACATGCTACAGGATTCCTGGGGAAGGGAGAAATTAGCCATTTTTAAAAGGTTGCAGCTAGGTGCTATATTCATAAGTCTGTGTGTTCTGAAGCCCCTCCCCTTTTTTTAAAAAAATCATTTTCCAAGCACTGCCCTAACTTATAGCCCGTGAAATAGTAGAGCCCATTTTTTGTTAATTTTATTTTATTGGCTTCCTGAAAACAAAATCAACAAAATGCATGGATAACATTAGGAAATATGTTGAAATAAATCAACAACATCTAGGCAGTGAAATGTTGTGTAAAGTTAAAGAAACTATACAGCACTGAAATGTATTTGAAGCACCAAAGGAGTTGTGCACTTTCACAGTGAGTCAGCAGTGAAAATTCTGCTCCTTTGGTTTTATTTGGCAAACCACTTACATTTGTCTACAAAGAATTACTATAATTGCATGTGCTCAGTGTAGATAAGCATGCTGTTCCATACAAACTCTTTAAAAGATGTGTACTATCTCTTTCTACTCCCTGTACCTATTAATTTAATGCCTACCTTTCTTGGTTGCACAGGATAAAGGTTTTTTTTTTTTTTTTAAATATTTATTTTAAATGTAAAAAGTCACCCAGTTCTATGCCAATCACTTTTTATGGATGCTACTCAATTTGATTAAAACAAAAAAAAAAATCCATAGATTATAATGGGGAAACTTCAAAACATGTGAGGTTCCTTTGCCTTTTGCAGAAAGGATGAAAATACAATGGATGGAAGACCTTTAGAAAACTTCAATATTGCCAAATATTTGGATACTTATTAAATTCTTGAATTTTCAAATTTACCCTTTTATGGTACAAGTAACACAGCTGCAGAAAGGACAGCATACAAACCTTCAAATTTTCTATTTAAAAAATAGAGAGTCAACCAATGCAGAGACTATCCTAGTTCAATTAAAATATATACATGTTTCGAAACTGTTCTATTTTATTATCATCAATATCACGTATTAATGATCAAAGACCAAACCAACAAATATAAAAACATATATTGCACAACTGATGAAATGAGCCGTGGTGGCGCAGTGGTTAGAATGTAGTACTGCAGGCTACTTCTGCTGACTGCTGGCTGCCAGTAGTTCAGCAGTTCGAGTCTCACCGGCTCAAGGTTGACTCAGCCTTCCATCCTTCTGAGGTTAGTAAAATGAGGACCCAGATTGTTGGGGGCAATATGCTGACTCTGTAAACCGCTTAGAGAGGGCTGTAAAGCACTGTGAATCAGTATATAAATTTAAGTGCTATTGCTATCGCTAAATGCATACATAAAAAAATAACCTGGAAGTCAAAATATATATCTTCATCATCTCCTTTGAGGAAGGCACCAGTCAATTTCTGTAAGCTAAAGCTACAAGTAGAATTCTTCCCACCACCTTTGATGCCTCTAAACCTAATCACTTAAAAAGAAGTCATTCTTTTTTAGAGAGAAAGAGAGAGAGAGAGATTACATTTTTGACAACAGGAGTTTTAATTCTTAGCACCGTAGGAATATTTTTAATTCTGGGTTAGGCAGGTATTGATAATATGTAGATAAATAAAAGAAATGAATTTATTTATAAACCATTTTAGTTATTCAATTAAAAAATCATTTTGTCCTTTTTTCCTGCATTAATGAAGCATCTGTTCTATTCTATATTACAATCATATTTGACCTGCTTATATTAGCTTGGATATTTAAGGAATTCTAAACCTCAAAGGGAGTTAATGGTGGTAATAGAACAAAATAATAGTCAAAAGAATCCCCAAAACAAGGAAAATATGTAACACATTTTCATTAATGTGTTTGTGGTAAGACACTGATGAGTGACTATTGAATAGGGTATGTTGAAAATTTGTTGCTTTTAATTGTTTGGATTTGTGGGATGTTAGGAAAGTTGGCATGACTGGTTAGTATGCTTGGATCTTCTAAGAAGGATGGTGCAGTGGTTAGAATGCAGTATTGCAGGTTAATTCTGCCGACTGTTAGCAATTTGATTCTCACCGGCTCAAGGTTGACTCAGCCTTCCATCCTTCTGAGGTCAGTAAAATGAGGACCCAGATTGTTGGGGGCAATATGATGACTCTGCAAAATGTTTAGAGAAGCCTGTAAAGCACTGTGAAGCGGTATATAAGTCTACGTGCTATTGCTATTGCTATCATCATCGGCAATACTCTGTGGCATCGTGATTTTCAGGAAACGTTCAGTTAGTTAGCAGAAGTAGGCTCACACAATGGAATACAAACTTAGAGATGGGCAGGCCATAGAGAAAGACGTGGGCCCAGAAAAGTGGCATTAATGGCCTTGCTATTATTAAACAGTAAATATTTGGGCGCTGCCTATAAGTGTTAGCTTGGCACTATTTTATTTATTTTTGAGAAAAAACCCTGTCCCTATATTGCAGAATATTTTAGAAAAATAAGTCTTGATCCAGTGTGGATGATGAATCATCAATCATATGAAACTGAAATGAATTCATATGCATGATTACATCTATTGGGATTTCTTTTTTCCATCAATGTTTTTTTTTAATATCATGCTTATTATAGGAGCTTGTATAACAACATTTTCCCTATCATTTGGAAGTTCTTTAAATATTACTTCAGTGGTGGGTTGCTCCCGGTTCAGACCAGTTCTTAGAATTGGTAGCGGTGGTCGCAGGAGGCTCCGCCCACCTGCCCGGGATGCTTCTGCGCATGCGCAGAAGCGTTGCGCACGCGCGCGAACCAGTAGTAAAGGATTTTAGAACCCACTACTGTATTACTTGCTTTATATTTGTTAAATTGATGTCCTGTTTTTATTCAACACAACAACCATGAGGCTGTATGTCCATGTTATTCCAAAAACAACCCAGTGAGGTAGGTTGGCTAAGAAGAAGGGACTGGTTCAGAGTCACCCGCTGAACTTTTGGGATGAGGATGGGTTTCAACCTGGCTTCTCTTGGTCCTAGTCTTCTTCTTCTTGTGCCATATCCGTCATTGGACGTTGGCGATCATGTTGGCAATCCTATTTTTATCAACAGCTGCATAAAAAAGTGCACCAGTTCCTTAGATATTTTTTTGAATAGAAGTTTTTTATTTTTTATTTTTACACATCTCATGTCATGAATGGTTTGTTTTCCATGTTTCATACTGTTCAATACAAATAATCATAACAATATTATCCTTATTAATTACAATTCATTTCCATTTCTGATTTTAACACGTCTGTTATCACATTTCAATTCTATTCCTTCTCATAATTCTACCACACTTCATCTCATTTTAATATCCATTTTTGCTCTTTTTCCCCTTATATTTCTATCTCTATTTTAACCCTCTGTTTTTCCCCCCTTCTCCTGTCATTCTACTAATCAAAGACGTGATCTTTCCTTTTTTCATTATTCCACTTTTGCATATATCAATCATGGTCTATTCTCTAGCTTTTCCTCCCTTCTCCTGTCATTCTACTAATCAAAGACGTGATCTTTCCTTTCTCTTACACCACATACAAGCAATTAATCAACTTATACCATTCCTACAATTCTAATATTCTAGTATACATACCCATTATTGAAAAGCCATAAAATATTTGCTTCATACTCCTTCCCTTCCCACCCCCTTATCCCACATTTTCACCCTCATCCAAATTTTTAATCTTCTCTTTTTTTATTGTCTCCCATATATTTCTTTCAAATCCTTTATTTCATCTGCTTTTAAGTCTGTATTTTGACTATAATGTATAACTTTCCTTCCCCTTGTCTTTTCTCCCCAACTATCTTCCTGTTTCTCCCATTCCTCTTTCATGTCTTCTAAAATTTTATCCTTCTGCCCTAAACCCTTTTTCACCATCAATTTTATTATTATCCTCTCATTATTATATTATTCTTGTTGATTTCACAGTTCTGTCTACTCCACTTTTTCAAGTTCTTCCATTCTTCCCTCGTTATTCTGATCCATACTTGTTATTCCTTGTATTATATGTTCCAGTTTTTGCTCTATACGATCCATACAGCCATATACTTCCATCATCTCCTTACATTGTTCTTTTATGATATTTTTAATGTCTTGGTATGTTTGCTCCATGTCTTTAACTCCACTTATTTCCATTTTAAAGACAAACCAGCTTAAAAGAAGAATCCAGGGGCTTATTCACGTCTTTTCCAATCTTTTTTTTTATTTGCTCAACAATATTATCCAACAAAGATAAAAAATCCCAAAGTTAGTTTCTCCTCAGATGGCGCTCCTACTTCAGTTTAGTATTGCTTCTCTTCGTTTTATTCATAGTCCAAATTTAATCCTTTTAAATTGTAAATCCAATATATGGGTGAGTAGATAATAATCAGTTTAATAGTTTAATAATAATAGAATAGTATCAAATTCCAGCTCGAATTCCAGTATTTAAAAATACCTTTCCAAAGCCACGTCTTCGTTTTGAGAGTTCAAAGTTTTTTTTCTTTGTTTCCTTTAAACCGTTCTCCTCTTAAATTTTTATAATTTCCTTTTAATGTATTTGTTCCGCACATATCTCCCATATACTCCCCCCTCTTATTTCTTGGGGTTAATTTCAAAAAGTTTTCTTTTGTCCAGATCACAAGCCACTCACCACCTCTCCTCCTGCTCTGTCTTAGATATTCTGATCATCTTCGGCTTCATGGCAGCCATATTTGCGGCCGTTACTTCTTGTCATCGGCGGAGGGGGCTTTCCTAACCAGGGAGGGGAGATGTGGCTCCCATCTACCTACTAGGTGGTCCCCCTTTGCTTCACCACCCCTCCAGGGTGGCTGTGGTCCCGATTGGACCCTCTGACAAGGAGAGCTTGGAGCTGACCACGGAGCTCGTGGATCAGACCTCCAAAATCGCCAGAAGTACAACCAGAAGTCCCAGTTCCTTAGATTTTGAAGCCATGATGTTCTTCTTCTGCCTGGATCTCGTTTGCCTTCAATCTTTCCTTGGAGGATTAAGTGAAGTATGCCATATTTTTCTGGGTGTCACATCACATGTCCAAAATATTCCTAGTCTAGCACCTTAATCATTATACTATGCTGGTTCTCATTTTGTTGCTTTAATAGGAACCGAAAGGCTTTATTATATTTCTGACTTATAAGTGGCCTTAAACAAAGACATAAAGTAGAGAGGAAATACAGAAAAACTATTAAGAACAATTGGATTGTAATCTTTATTCTAGAGTTTGCAATCGTCAGTATTTTGCAACTTAAAATTCGAGAACTAATGGTTTGGTTAAGAATTATGAAGTGTAATTAACAAATGGCATGACTCGTTCTATCTTTTATTGTGAATTATTAATTCACTTGCAAATTTTAATTGATGTACCAGAAGATACTTTACTGTCTTATGTTGCAAATTTGTTAGATGCATTTTAATAGAGTTGTTCTTTAGTAGGTCTGGAGAGACTAATGGAAAGGCTGATTTGATTGTGGCACTCTTGTAAGCAAACTCTGCATTTCCATGGCCAGGAAATACCCTTTCCAGGATGGGGGCAAAGTATATAGCTTCTTTAGAATCATTCTGGGAAAAGTACCACTTGAACTTAATATTATGACATCACCTTCGTCAGTGATTATATTATGAGCTTGATGTAAAGCCTACTAGGTAGACCAGATCAGGAAATCAATTCCATGGAAGGCTAAAAGTACTTTTATTTAGATTGGCTATAATAACAGAAACCTGCAATTGTGCTCTACCCCTTCCCCTTATGGTCCAATGAATTGGGGCAGCATCTGCCTGAGTCACTTTCAAATATTATCTCAGAAATGTATTTTAAAAAAAACATTTTAGCCCCTTTTACCTAAGTTACAACCCCTGCATATTATGATTGAAGTCCTCTTCCTTACTCTTTATACCAGTGATGGTGAACCTTTTTGGCACTGAGTGCCCAAACCGGAATGCGCTCATGTGCACGTGTGCGGCAGAGCACCGAAAATCTGAAGACCAGCTGGCTGGCGTGCATGTGTGTGCTGGAAACCCAAAAACCAGGTGCATGCATGCACCGGCCAGCTGGTCTTCAGGTTTCCAGAGTTCCGGCGCACACGAAGACCAGCTGGCTAGCACGCATGTGCACACCGGAAACCAGAAGAGCAGCTGGTGACGGCACGCGTGCCCACAGAGAGTGCTCTGCATGCCACCTCTGGCATGCATGCCATAGGTTCGCCATCACAGCTCTATACTATATGATTCATTTTATTAACTATACTTTCAAGATATTGTGGAAAAAAATTCTTATACTAGGTCAACTAATGGCATTAAACAAATGCTGGATTAAACTGAAGAACCATCTAATCCAATGTTCTTTTTTTCAAGGATGGGGTGAAGGAAGCCCCAAAGACAACATCAACAGTGATTACAAAAGTAGAATATAAACCACAATGTCATGTAGCCATTGTTAGCTTAATTCTCCATGAAAAGAAAAGCTGTCATGATATATACTCTGATAGTAAAATCTTACAGTTTGTTGTGTGATGAATAATTCAGATTAATATGAGTTCATTGTAGAATTTTAAATGGAGGAAGAAAATGTCTTGCTATTTTGTTTTCACTATGCACATTTTTTATTTATTCATTTATTTAAATTTATTGACTTCAATGGACTCTTTTTATATATTTCAATCCTGTTTTCCAAAATCAACATTTCATTTTTTCCAGTTATTGTCCAAAAAATCCAAAAGTGTTTTCCAAGTAGAAATAAAATTAGTCAAAGACTTTTCCTTAATCAAAGCTGTCAATTTTACCACTTTCACCAATTCCATCAGCTTCACTGTCCATTCTTCCATTGTAGGTATTTGTAAATCCTTCCACCTTTGTGCATATAAAAGTATCACTGTTGTTTTCTTATATAAGATGTTTCCATGTGTTTATCCATTAAACCCAATTCACAAAACGTCCCATACATTTCTCTAAAGACATTATAATGTCTTTTAATATTTATGCCTTCTCCATCATAACCTCAAAATATCTCTTGCCCTATCATCCTTCCATCATAACCTACATAACAATACCGAATAGTATTTGACATTTTAATGAACACTTCCTGAATTTCAGTAGCATTTTAAAGCTCCTTGTGATCTATTTATTTGCAGCATACTAAATAATCAAACATCCTCAAATCCGGTTGCCTCATTTGCCCCAAATTCAGTTAATTTACAAACAACTTTAATTAATAATTTAAGAAACCACTTTTCACATCTATTGGCTAGTTATTGCTTTTCTATATACCTTTTGTTGTTCTTTAATTTCTTTGTAGCCCATAAAAAAACCTTTCTTCTTGTAATACAACTCCTATGAATCTTTTGATGTCATTACAGAATGCCTTTTGAAATACCAAGTTAAAACGTTTGGCTGAGTACTCCTCACATTTGTTGATGCTAACAATTTGATTAGTACATAGAGCCATGTGGATCACAGAGTTTCATCATGTTCATGGATTATGACCTTGAGAAATGCAAAAACATAACTATTGAATGGGAAGAAAGTTATAGAGATGGTATTCAGGATGAGGATATATAAACAGAGATAAATGATCATCAGAGTTAACTATCACTGCCCTTTACAAGAAGAATTCAGATGAGACACAGACACTTTTGCATTGAATGGCTGGCTAATATAATTAATAAGGAACTTTGCTTTTAGTTTATTCTATTTTAATTATTTTTAATTCAGCTATTTTTTCAAAGAAATCAGTCTTTGTAATTCCTTTTCTCAGTCTACCCACTTTGAAGTCAGTGACAGAATTGAAGTGTTCCCTCACTGGTGGAGTGAAGCATTGCTGACAGATTTGTTTTACTTTCACATTTATATACTGTCCAGTGTCTCTGGGCAGCTTATTACACACAGACATATAAACCACGGCATAAAATAAACAAAGACCGCTAAAAATAAGAGACACTGAAGATACATCAAGGAGACAGAATCTCGGGATGGATATTAGCATCTCAAGCCATGAATTGTAATTATATGCTAATGATGTCATGTTTGCACTTACTCAACCAAAGGAATCTTTAGAATTGATAATGCAATACATACTGCAATAAGGTTTGGTATATCTGATTATTGGATTAATAACAGTAAAATTAAAATATTGTCATGACAGAAAGCCAAAGAAGAAAAGCAATATTTGCACCAAATAATAGGGTTTGGCATAATTGCTAGAAAGGTCAAACAGATAAGAAAAATAAATAAAGACCCATTGAAAAATAATTATTCACAGATTTGAAACAGGTATTTCAAGGTGGAAAAAGCTGAAATTCTCTTGGTGAGCATGAATTGCAGCTGTAAACATGAATATTCTACTAAGCCTTAATTTTGTAGCCAACAAAAATTAAAATTAAGTTATTAAATGACTGGCAGAGCAAGTAAAAACTTACATATAGTCCAATAAAAGGCATGGATTAAATTCAAGATACTACAGGATTTGAAAGGATGAAGTTGTCTGGCAGCCCTCCAAATTTCAAACTGTATTATCAAGCTAGCTTTACAACTTGGATAACAGATTGGATCGTATCACCTTATGGCTTGGCTACATCTATTGATAGAGCAGAATTACCAGATGGACTGAACAAAATTTAATTGGAATGATACAATGCAATATTAAATGTTGTAAAGAAATTTACTCATTGAAACTCTATAGATAACAAAGGTTGATTATCAGTAAGAAGTAGATTAAAACTTTTGAGACATTTCTTTCAGGATGGCCAGAAATAACCAAATGTTGTCAATATCTTCAAATATGCAGTGTAACACTA
>QLTV01004097.1:1104175-1114964 GCA_003457575.1 Thermophis baileyi
GTTTGAGAAGCGGTTAAGGTGATTTTTTTTTTTTTACCAGGCTTTTCGTTCCAGCTTTTTCCTGCTTTGGAAGTTCAGACAGCATCTTCTATTGTGCAGATACTAGGGTAGCTTTTATTTTCCTTTTCCTCCCTTTCACAATGCTTCTCTCTGTCTCTCTCATGCATACACTGAGAGAGAAAGAGAAGAGGAACAGTGCTTAAGAGACTTTGATTCTGGGTTATTCGCTAGTTAGTCAAGTCCATTCATCTTCTTAGTCGATAAGAGGAAAACTCCAAGCTCTGCAGTGACCCAATGCATTTGTGATTAAGCAAAACAGTTTCTTATGTCAATAAGTGCTCATCCAACACTAGTAATTTTTCATGTGCTCCAATGCAAAAAACAACAACAACAACAACAACAACAAAAAACCTACACCAGAAGAATAGGGAATGTACTTGGCTTTGTTATACATTGCATTTGATTTCAAAACAAAACCTTAAAGCATGGACCGGTTTTATTTCACTGGGAGTTTTGCAACAGAAAAAAAAAATTGCCTTGTTGGTGCTCTGTTGGTATTTGTGAAGAGCATAAGGGTGAGATGACATTGGGATGCTATCAAGATTATTTAAAAGTTCCATTAATACTGGAAAAGCACGCAGAATACCTTTTTAGCAATGAAAGAGAAAAGCTGGTAAAATGTAGGATTTGCAGTTGTGGATGTGCATGTGATCTTTATTCTGGAGTACACACTATCAGATTATATGTACACACATACACACACTCTGTCCTGCAAGTCAGATTTGATATAGAGTCACCCAGTACACAGGTAGAAAGTTAATGCTATATGCAAGGTATGATCTGAACAAATCATTTCTTCAGCAGCCTTACTATCAATGTGTGCTTTTTCAATTTTCTGAAGCCTATAAATGAGAGAGTGACAGTCTTTTGCTTTGTTACTTATTAAGTACCTGGTAAACTTCTAAGTCTCTGGGAAATGCAATAAACAGTCTGCACAAAGCTATGCCTATCCTGGGAGAAATGCTTGTAGGCTTTTCTGCCAAGTTATGTTTTCTAGCAATATTTCTTTACAGTGGATTTGGAAAAGCTTTTTCTATTTAGAGTTCTAAGTGTTTTGTCACTGAAGCAAGATTACTTGCTAAACTGTTGAGTTTTTAAAGATAATCCACCTATAGAAGGACTCCTGTCAAGTACAAGTGAAACCAAGAAGAAAAAATTCAGGAAGTCATATAAGTCACCACAAATAACCAGATAATAAAACATAGTAGGACTAATTACTCAACTGTCTATATTTTGGAAAAAAAACAACAACCTTGTATATTCTCTCCTTAATCAGTCATGAACCACTGTAATAATTATGTGCCTTGACAGACTGTACAGATCCCTTTGGAATTTTGTGCTGTGAATTGCCTATTATCTGAGGATCCGCTTTGGTTTAGGAAGTTATTTTGGAAATATTGTCTTATTATGAATCTCTGTATCAAGCTGTATGAGTAATCTAGAGTAGTTTTAAATTTTAGGTATCTCTCCAAATGATACCAGAGCCAAATTCCAGTGGAGGACAGAGATGGTCCAGCAAATCACCAGGAGATGAATGGACTTTTGAGTGAAGTTCTTTTAGCCTTGCCAATTTATCTCCTTTATGTACTGTGTAGAAAATGAACGTAATTGTTTGCCTTTATCCAGAGAAATGTTTAGAAGAAAACTTGAAGAGACTTGGTAGAAGGACATTTAATTAAAAGATCAGCTTTCAGATCTTCCCTAGTAAACTTTGAAAGGCTATCACCAAAAAAAGAAAGACGTTCCTTGCCTGTACAATACATAAAAGCTGCAAAATTGTAAACAATCACTTCCCTTTTCTTCTAGAGGTTTTTTCTTTTAAAAGAATTACCCAAAAAACAACAACAACAACAAAAAAAAACAACTGGAAAAATAGACTTTCATAGATACTCCTGTACAAGTTTCTTCTGACAACTTTCAGAAATAAAGTTACTTTGCATTAATTCATCAGAAGCAGTTTTTCTGATGTTGAAAATAGAGTACTGCATACAGATTCAGTCTTTAAAAATGACTTCTTGGAACTTCTTACTTTAGCTTTTTGAGGAATGCCAATTAACTGGTTTTAAATGGAACATTTGGCATTAGAAACTAACAGAAAGTGGTGTTTTAAAGAAATAGGTTGCATTCCAGTAGTAATAAAAATGTAAAGGATTTGAGATAATGCAATCAATTTTGTTGTTGAATGTTTCTTCCATTAAACAGGTCCAATAAATCACATATTAGGACCCAGATTAACAATAATCTGCATATTTTAGGAGATTTCTCTCTCTCTAGGAAGACAAAAGTTTGTTGTAAGGTGTGTTTGGAGGTATCTACTTAAGCAATAAAAAGTCTTGTTTATCGCTTCATTGCAATGACATTGCAATTAGGAAATGTGGACTGTGGGAGCTGTAGTCTTTGATTAGACTTTTACCTTGATGAAATTACTGAAATCAGTGACATTTCTCCTATCACGTATTCTAGAAGAATGTCATTTAGTTTTCAGCATCTCAGATTGTTCCTTTCTAACATATGGTTAATGTTCAGGCAATTGCCATACAGAGAAGATGTCAAAGAACAGTTGCTGTACTGAAGATGGGACCCTGTTATCCTGCTGGGTGAAAATGCTTAGCTTAGGCATAGTTGCCCTAATGGGAAAATAATATAACAAGTATTTTTCTGTCAATTTATCATGTAAAGATTTGCAGAAAAAATCTCTGTAAGTAACCCCTTGGTTTAGTTAGTTGTTGAAGCCAAGCAAAGTATGGAAGCTGTGTTTCCTGACTACCTTGACTTTGGCAGTGAGGGCACTGATGGAGGGATTGACTTTTCTTAGATGGGGCACTTTGGGTATTATATGGTTGACCTAGGGGAGAAGATTTTAATTAAAAAAAACAAACCTCAAAACTTTTGGGGATTAAACTGTCTCTCCCTAACTCCATTTCTGACTATTCTAACTCTATTTCTGACTCTATTTCGGGCTAGTCATATTACATACTGATTTTACCCATGACCATGAGTTAAATGTGCTATGGCAACCATTCAATAACATACATACCTAAGTAATTGTAAAAATGAAAATGAAAAACCCTTCTGTTAATATACAACAAATGAATTAATACATCGAAGAAGCAATAAAAAAGCAAGTATTAAGATCCAATTCCCTGACTACTTATTGCAAGCTATATCAGTTAATATGTTACCATTAAAGATGCTTCAAAATGCAACAGTGCACCAAGAATGGAAAGGCAGTGGCTGAACTTTAAGACTGAGCTAGTTCATATATGTCCTTCAGATCGTTTACTCTTAAATCTTCAAAGGTAATAAGTGTCTTGAACTGTATTTACCAGTGTATTTAAATAGAACTAAGCTGTACTAACTGAAGTTTCAACATGGTTTTAAGAATTGTTCCATGCAATTTATATTACAGTAATTCAACTCAGTTGCGTTAAATTAAAACAAAAAGTTACAGCTAAATCTGATCATTCCAGGAAAAGTATTCAGCTGACTCATCAACAAAAACTTTTTAATGCCTATATATCTTCATAGAAAAGTTGAGTCCAGGAATGTCCCAGATTATAAACCTGATTTTTTTTTATGGGATGAAACATTAGTTTCAAATTAGTTTCAACTTAGTGAGTTGAAATTCAACTACTGTATTGGCTGGACTCATATCAATGGTATTTCTGTTTCATCCAAATTTGTTTTTAGTTTGTTTAGCTTTATCTAGCTCATCATCCATGTAGAACCTCCTCAGCCTTCTCAGAATATGGTAGAAGGAAAATACATAGCTAATAACAATAAAAATACCCTTAAAAGCACCTTTCCAATTTCCCAATGATTCCTGAAAAGTTTGAAAAGCATAGGCGATATAATGTATTCCCAGAAACTTCAGGTAATAGGAAGATATTTTTATGGAAGATACTGTAGCATGGAAGTGAGTAAAGTAGGTAGAATCACTTTTACCTGCAGAAATAGAAAATGAACTAGCCATTATAGTACCTATCTAAGTTATACAGAATTGGACCTGATTAGTAAGTACATGAATGAGAAACAGTTAGAAAATCCCAAAGCCATGGTCTAATCTGGGAAGTTGAACAAAATATCTTTGAAAAAGACCAGATCACTTTTTATTTCAGAGAAATTCTAGAAGTCAATAGTAGTTGAGCTTGTCTTTGATAATGGAGTGAACTTTGATAAAGGAGTGAACTTCATCATTTCTATCTCAAGTCATCATCCTTATCTATAAGTCAAAACATGTCCCGCTTAACCAATTAAGGATACATATCAACTGGGAAGACCCTTAGTAAAAATTGTTCCAAGATATATTGCATAGAATATCGGGGAGAGGGTTATCATGAGCTTTCTTATGGATGGCCAAATAAATAGTAAAAAAAATTCTATACTTGTCTTATGCAAGGGCAGCAAGATGGAGTTAGTGAACAGAATAACTTGACAGGGTCTCCTGATAGACTATAATGATTCTCCTCTTGAACTCTGACTACTAGTGAATACTTCTAATGATATTCTTCTCACTGTGTTCCTATAATAGATATAAAATCAAATATGATAGTGCTGAAGATTTTCTATTATTAATGAATCTTACATTAGCTAGCAGCATGAGTATCAAGTTTTATAGGACTGAAATGAGAATATATAGCCACACAAGCACAATTGAAGATCACAGTAAGAGGAAACAGCAGTCCATAAATCACTTAAGTCTTAGTATTTTAATTGCAGCTGCCCTGTTAGATTAGTTTATTGGGGTGGGTGGGGATAGTTTAGAAATAATGGAATGCAGTTACTGCTGCTCCATTGAAAAGTCACAATCTGTTCTGTGAGTTGAATTGATATGAACATTATATCCGAACACTTAAAAGCGGTATTATGTGCAATAGGAAGCACAGTATAATAGAAAGGATTTGACTCATATGTTTAATTGAATCAGAGGAGTAAATTACTATATTCAGTACTCTGCAGAATCTAGTGTGAATTTATTCAACTCGGTACATTCTTATTCAAAACTAATTTATTTACATGGACAAACAGTGCTCTAATAGTTTACTAGTCTAATATGTTAATATTTCGCAAAAGTTAATAAGTGCGGGCATCTGTATTTCAAAAAAGTATCTGTTTTTTTTAATGTTATTGATCTTTTTTGTGATTATCATGGTATTGTCATTTTCTTTGATTATGTATTATGAAAACTGATACTCAGTATAATTCAAATCTTAATGGACATATTAGCGTTTTTGTTTCTTTTAAATATTAATAGACACTGGAAATTTGTCACTACTATTAAAGCACTATGTGATGGATCAAAGCGTTCCTTTTACAAATCCAAAGCTACTTTCATTTCTGAAAGGGATAATATAATAGTATGTGGGAAAGACCTCGGGAGACAGGGCAAAGAGATACTGCCTAGGGAATGGTCAGATAAATGACGGCATAGCTCACAACTGCATAGTGGACAGAACAAGAGGCTCAAAAGGGACCCTCCCTAATTTCTCGGTCTGTAAAGGTGATGGCAGAATTGTATTTTCAGAATACTAGAATCTCTTAATGTAACTTTACAATAAAGTAGAATTTATCTAGTCATGTTTCCTGTCTGGTCTACCTGATAAGGCTGACATATTAGAATCCAGTAGAAGTTATTTCTGCATGCTGCCTCTTGCTCTCTGCAGATCTCCACATGATTTCTCAGGGTTTTCCAGAAATCTGGAGGAGCAGCTTTTGAAGGGTATACAGTATATCAGGGGTGAAATTCAAAAATTTTCCCTACCGGTTCTGTGGGCGTGGCAGGGGAAGGATACTGCAAAATCCCCATTCCCTCCCCACTCCTGGGGCAAGGATACTGCAAAATCCCCATTCCCTCCCCACTCCTGGGGGAAGGATACTGCAAAATCCCCATTCCCTCCCCACTCCTGGGGGAAGGATATTGCAAAATCTCCATTCCCACCCCACTCTGGGGCCAGCCAGAGCTGGTATTTGCCGGTTGTCCGAACTACTCAAAATTTTCGCTACCGGTTCTCCAGAACCTGTCAGAACCTGCTGGATTTCACCCCTGGTATATATAGCATATTGTATAAGAAGCAACAAAAGGAAAAATTGACATGACAAAAGTTTCATTCTACACGTTTTGTTAGCAGTAATGATTTGTAAATGAACTTTTGCTCAAGGGGACTTCTATTCTGGTCATAAAATAATATATATAAATTATAGAAGATTATGGGGCTCTGCTGAAAATTTTCCACTTTTATTTTTTGATCAAAATGTACTAGTTGCTGGACTGGGGCTTCTTATTCTCATAGTACCAACAGTTTGCCTTTGTTTTAACCCTGTTTCCCTTGACCATTGCTTCTTCTTTCCTTTGTAAGACATAAAAGACCAAGATAATAATATATACAACCAGATTTCTTAACACATTAGTTATCAAATGTTCTGACATATTCTGAGTATCTATAATCTTCCATGGGAAAAACTATTTAACATCTACTCAATAATATAACAGTTAAAAGTACTAGACTGTTATTCGGTGTCTAGCAAAGCTATGGCTAAATAGTTCAAGAAAAATAATCTGATATACTGTATCTATGGATTGTTGGAACTTTCCACCTCTCTCATATATCAACGTTTTTTGCCAGTGGTACAAACAAACATACTATACATAATATAGATTTTGGGGGGTACTGTCAAGACCAAACATGATAATTAGTTTTGGTTTCCTTCCAAAAGAAATTTGTTCTGATAATACATATCCAGGGAAGATGGTGGAGAACCTCTTAAGATACATTACTATTCCTGTCATTAACTCTGTATATCATATTGATCAACCTGGTCTCATGTTTAGTTATTAACGTAAGGAAACTCTATCCTTAACTGCACTTGAACATCTGTAGATGAGTCAGGCTAAATTATAAATATAGAAAAGAAACATAATTGGTATGGCGCTGTGTAAAATTTAATAAACTGATATAAATATAAGAGAGGATCAAGCTCTGTGCATTATTTCCAATGGAATTTAAGAATATAATTTTGGTCTGGATTAATGCTGAGATGAAAGATAGCATCCAGTTATTTATGGACAGTTTGGACGTATATTCATTTTTATTCATGTATCATTAACCTTTGAGCAAAAGGTCTAGGGCCTTTGCTAGATGATGACGTCTTACTTTAAAACAAGGATTTTCTTAATTTTGTTAACTTAAGCAGTCTAATCTTTCTGACATTCCAGGAAATGTTCAGTGCAACATCCAGCAATGCTCCGAGAGGTATAGTTTCTCAGATAATGATCCTATAATATTGGATATTGGGATTCATTTGTACTTCTAGTGAATTGGATGAACTGCTCACAATAACTTTCATCTAATATATGTGGCTGTTCAGCCCACAGTTTGGATATATTATGAAAAATATTGATCTGTCATTTTCAGAGCTTCATGATCTTGCTTAGCTCCTTTTTCTAAAATCAATCAAGGTCATCTAGATGCTTATTTGCCTATTACAGCAAACAGTCTATATAAGCAGACTAATCAAATTGGTATCTTTTATATGAACTATATATATCATCTGTACATGTCCTCTCTTTCTCTATCTCTCATATCTATCTCTCATATCTATCTATCTATCTATCTATCTATCTATCTATCTATCTATCTATCTATCTATCTATCTATCTATCTATCTATCATCTATCTATCATCTATCTAAGGTTTTAAGTGAGACATTGTCATGTTTTCAAATTAAAAAAACTAACTTCCTTCTCAAAAGCCAGCACAGTTCTAAGCTGCATAAACAGGGATAATACCACTTTATAATGCCTTGGTAAGGCCACACTTGGAATACTGCATCCAGTTTTGGTTGCCACAATGTAAAAAAAGATGTTGAGACTCTAGAACCATGATGGCGAACCTATGGCACGCATACCAGAGGTGGCACGCAGAGCCCTCTCTGTGGGCACGCGTGCCATCGCCAGCTGTTCTTCTGGTTTTCACGGGTGCCGGAGTGCCAGAAAATGGCCTGAAAATGGCCAAAAACCAGGCCGTTTCTGGACCTTTTTTCAGGCCATTTTCCAAGCTGTTTTCTGGCCGTTTTTCAGGCTGTGTTTCAGGCCGTTTTCAACCCAAAAACGGCCTGGAAAACAGCCTGAAAAACGGCCAGAAAACATCCCTGAAAACATCCCGAAAAATGGCCTGAAGAAAGGCCTGAAAATGGCCTGGTTTTTGGCTGTTTTCAGGCCATTTACAGGCCATTTTTCAGGCCATTTTCAACCCAAAAATGGCCCAGAAAATGACCTGAAAAGGTCTCGGAAAATGGCCCGGAAAATGGCTTGGAAAACGGCCAGAAAACGGCCTGAAAACGGCTCAAACAACAGTTGGAAAACAGCCTGAAAATGGAATGGCCCCAAAACCAGCCATAAAACATGCATGCATGCGCCGGTCAGCTGGTCTTCGGGTTTCCGGTGCTCTAGCACGCACATGCATGCGCATTCTGGTTTGGGCACTTGGTGCCAAAAAGGTTCACCATCACTGCTCTAGAACATGTGCAGAGAAGAGCAATAAAGATGATTAGGGGACTGGAAGCTAAAACATATCAAAAACGGTTGCTGGATTTGGGTATGTCTAATTTAATAAAGACTAGGGGTAACTGTTGTGGCCCGCCAGCGGCCATTGGAGCTGGCAGAAGATTCAGACAGTGAGGAGGTTGGGGAGGAACATGGGCCAGTCCTGGAGTCTGGGGAAGGCTCGGACAAGGGTTCTGCGTTGGAGGCAGAGAGGGTGCCAAGGCCATCTGGCAGTTATCAGCTGCCTCCGGAGTCAGACATCAGCAAGGCAGAGGAAAAGCTGGAGCCTGTTCCCAGTGTGTGCATGCGCAGAGCTACCAGAAGACAAGAACAACTAAGAAAGCAGTGTCGACTTGGGAGTAAAGCCATACATTGGAGATGATTGGCCCCTCCCATAGGACATAAAAGAGGAGCGAACGGGGCATGGGCTTTTTCAGGAAACAATTCATTCGGTCGGTCATTTCAAGAGTGGAAAGTTCTGTTTGTGACTTTAATAGACTCTGTGCCAAGTTTTGCCTTGCCCTACATTTGGAAACTAGTTCTCTGGCAGTGTTCCAAGTAAGATAAGGTTTGTATTGATAAATATTCCTCTGAAAGACTGTTTGCCAAGCCTTGCGGACTGTGAATGAAAGGAATTCACAGTCGTGTAAATAAAAGAGGTTTTGCCAGGACTAAGACTCTGCTTCATGCTTTTTCCTAGGTCAGAACAGTAACATGATAGCAGTGTTCCAATATCTCAGGGGCTGCCATAAAGAAGAGGGAGTCAAGCTATTCTCCAAAGCACCTGAGGGCAGGACAAGAAGCAATGGGTGGAAACTAATCAAGGAGAGAAGCAACTTAGAACTAAGGAGAAATTTCCTGACAGTTAGAACAATTAATCAGTGGAACACCTTGCCTCCAGAAGTTGTGAATGCTCCAACACTGGAAGTTTTTAAGAAGAGGTTGGATAACCATTTGTCTGAAGTGGTATGGGGTTTCCTGCCTAAGCAGAGGGTTGGACTAGAAGACCTCCAAAGTCCCTTCCAACTCTGTTATTCTATATTCTATTCTATTCTATTCTATTCTATTCTATTCTATTCTATTCTATTCTATTCTATTCTTTTTTGATGCTTTGCAGAACACAGACACTAGCAATAAATTTACACGACTAGTTTTAAAAAGCAAACTCTTAAAAACACAATGCTAAGCATTGCTAAGCATCGTCTTTAAAGCTTTAAATGGGTCTTCTATGTAGATACCGATTTTTTGCTTGGCAACAGGAAGAAACAAGTATACTGCGCCATTATTTATTAATGGACACTTGTTGCTTCTCTTTTCCGTGCATAGCAAATACTTACATCTCTAGAATTAAAAAAGAAGAAAAAAAAACAAGGCCAAATCAGGACTTTTCATTCATGAACAGGCATGAAATCCCAAGAAAAATCAATAATGGTGTTTGTAATAATGTGCTTAAATGGTTTGTTATATTAGGTTAATAGCGAGGAGGAGGAGGAAAAGGAGGAAGAAAAGAAAAGAAAAAAGAAAAAGAAAAGAGGAGATGGTCATGTATTACACTATGCAATATTATACTGTTTAATTTAGTTTACAGGAACAAATTTAGATTAGATTAACAGAGTTGGAAGGGACCTTGTAGGTCATCTAGTCCAACCTGGACCATGGACTGGACCATGGACTGTACTACCTCCAAGATGGGCTTTTGGCAAGGGACGGGTTATACCTCACAAAGACTGGGAAGAATGTCTTTGGAAAAAGACTGGCTCAACTTATCCGGAGGGCTTTAAACTAAAATTGAATGGGGAGGGTGACCAATCTATAGGATCTCCAGGACCAAACTCCAAGCAAGGATCCTTAGTAAGCAAGACAAATAACGAACTAAAGAGGGATGGGAAGGAAAACAAACTCAAACGCCAAACAGGAGACACAGGAAGCACACCCAGAATCAGGCACAAAGATCTCAAATGCCTTTACACAAATGCACAAAGCCTGGGGAATAAACAGGGTGAACTTGAACTATTAATGCACGAAGGAAGATATGACATAGTTGGAATAACAGAAAATTGGAGGGATGAAACACACGACTGGAACATACTGATAGAAGGTTACAAACTCTTCAAAAAAAAAAAAACAGAGCACAGAAAAGAGGAGGAGGAAATGCACTTTATGTAAAGGACCACTATATTACTAAAG
>QLTV01004097.1:1118357-1130668 GCA_003457575.1 Thermophis baileyi
GTATGGGGGGAGGGCTTCTGGTTGGGGGGGGGGGGTGTTGGACTAGACCTACAAGGTCCCTTCCAACTCTATTATTAATCTAATCTAATCTAATCTAATCTAACCCCCCACCCAAGCAGGAGACACCATTTCTGACAAATGGCAGTCCAATCTCTTCTTAAAAGCCTCCAGTGATGAAGCTCCCACAACTTCCAAAGGCAAGTTATTGCATTGGTTGATTGTTCTCACTGTCAGAAAATTTCTCATTTCTAGGTTGACTCTCTCCTTGATCAGTTTCCATCCATTGTTCCATGTCTGGCCTTTGTGTGCTTTGGAAAGTAGGTTGTCCCCCTCCTCTCTGTGACAGCCCCTCAAATATTCGAACACTGCTATCATGTCACTCCTGGTCCTTCTGTTCACTAGACTAGCCATACTCAGTTCCTGTAACTGTTCTTCATATGTTTTAGTCTCCAAACTACATTAGACTTTCAACAACAACAACAACAACAACAACCAAACATTTGGGGGCATTCTGTTTAGTGCTATGGTACAGAATAACAGATTAACATCAAAGAATCTCTATTGATCTTAAAGATGGCCATTTTGACTGCTATTTTGAAGACACTTCTATCAAATTAAAATGGAACTGCTGAAACTTTTTGTTTACATAACAACATTTTTAATAAAAATAATAACCGTGTTTTAAAAATTCATTAAATGTTTAATTCATTTTAATATTCTGTCAATTCACTATTAGATAACTCATTAAACTAACACAACCAATCCTTTGATGTAATTTTTTTAAAATAATCAAAGATTACTCCTTATTAATGTATTTGCTTTGAGCCTCAGTTTGTTGTTTTGGAAAACAGCCTATTTCCATTTGAAACTAATCAGCCACTGCATGATTCATTTGGAGCTACAGTAGTATATACTGTAAATAAAATGTGGAAATCCAGTTCTATACTGCCCATTGATTAGCCTAGGAAAACCACAAATGATTGTAACTTTTTCAATGTGTTAAAAGGTTAGGATGAATGAAATGTTCAGGCACAATTCATACTTCAGTAAGAATGGAATCTGGTTGTTTTCAAAGAAAGAGGTGCAGCAGCTGAGGTGAAGGATCTTTTACATGCTGTTTTCTTTTTTAAAGGAAAATGGTTACAGTCTTGCTTTTAATAAAAAGAATAAAATTTGACTATATATGCCTCACACAAATTATTGTGGTTTGGAATGTCTGATCATCTGTGATCAGAAAGAGCTGGTGTTCTTCTTACACTACTTTTCCTTCTCTTTCTTCTGCCTATCATTATGTTTTATGGAGCAATTGTGCTGTTTTTCACAATGTCTAAGTTTCTGTTCTGGTCTAGAGTGCACGTTAAATATTTCAAATTCAATAATAGAACTGAAAGGGACCTTAGAGCTCTTCTAGTCCCACCTCCTGCTCAGGCAGTAAACCCTCTACCATTTCAGATAAATGGTTGTCCAATCTCTTCTTAAAATCTTCCAGTGTTGGAGCATTCACAACTTCTGGAGGCAAGTTGTTCCACTGATGAACTGTTCTAACTGTCAGGAAATTTCTCCTTAGTTCTAGGTTGCTTCTCTCCTTGATTAGTTTCCATCCATTGCTTCTTGTCCTGCCTTCAGGTGCTTTGGAGAATAGCTTGACTCCCTCTTCTTTGTGGCAACCACTGAGATATTGGAACACTGTTATCATGTCACTCCTAGTCCTTCTTTTCATTAAACTAAACATACCCAGTTCCAGCAACCGTTCTTTATATGTTTTAGCCTCCAGTCCCCTAAACATCTCAGCATCCTTTTTACATCATGGCAACCAAAACTGGATGCAGCATTCCAAGTGTGGTCTTACCAAGGCATTATAAAGTGGTATTAACAGTTCACGTGATCTTGATTCTAGTTAATACAGTTTAGTACTGTGTTGGCTTTTTTGACAGCTGCAGCCCTGCTGGGTCATATTTAAGTGATTGTCTACTAGGACTCCAACATCCCTCCTACAGTTACTACTGTTGAGTCAGGTACCACCTATACCCGTGATGGCAAACCTATCGCATGCATGCCAGGTGGCATGCAGAGCCCTGTCTGCGGGCATGCAGGCCGTCACCCCAGCTCAGCTCCACTGCGCATGTATGCGCGCCTACTGCTGGCCAGCTGGTTTTGGGGTCTCTGCCATGCATGTGCAGGGGGCGGGGCACATGCGGGAGACACGCGTGCATGTAGGGGTGGTGCACATGCGGCAGTCAAACGTGCATGTGTGGGGTCACAGAGGTGCGCGCATGCATGGGGGGAACATGGGGGTCGCATGCGCACGGGGGTCAGTGCACATGTGTGTGGGGCGGGGTGCATGCAGGGGGTCATGCATGCATGTGCAGGGGGCAGGGGGACCACAGGGGGGTTGTGCACGCATGTGCGGGGAGGCAGGGCGCACGGGGGTCTCGCACGCATTGCATTATGGGTGCACGTGCATGCTTTTGGCACACGACGACAAAAAGGTTAGCCATCACTGAACTATACTATACCCACAACTTCTGAAGTCAAGCTGTTCCACTGGTTAATTGTTAATTTAACAATTAACATTGCTATTAATAACAATTTTAATACAATTTTAATTTTAAAAAAATAATTAATACAATTAAAAATGTAACAATTAAAAATTGGTTACTTTGGAAAACCCTAATTGGATTTTGGTGACTTTTGGTTCCATTTCATCTCAAATGCCTCATAATCAGTCTACACTCTTCTAATTTAGCTGGAGATTTAGATTTACAGTAGATGAAGCAGCAACATACTTACTTTGTCCTTCACTGAACTGATCAGAAGCAAAACAAGAACACCCTTACAAATGAATAAATGTGTGCTTATTATTTCCAGCAATTAAAATTGGCAGAATTCAAATGAAGTTGCCAGGGTCTAGATAGTTAAAGCATTACTTTTTCCCCCTATATTGATTAGGTGCATAAAATTGTTTTTAACACCTAGTGACAAAATGAAATAAGTAGGCTTCTGTAGGTTATGGAGATGTCTTTTGATTTCACAAACATAGTATTCTTTTTTTTTAGATTTTTTTTTATTCTTCCTTTATTACTTTTATAAATAATTCAAGGGGATGAAATTATCTAATACATCTTCCTCCAACAATCACTGCATGAGATGAGTTGGGCTGAGGGAGAGTGACTGACACAAGGTCACCTAGTTGGCTTTCATGGTTAAGACAGAACTTAAACTCATCGTCTCTTGGCTTCTAGCCTGGCACCCTAATCATTAGATCAAATTGGCTCGTTAAAATTCCTTCTACCTCCCCAACCTCCCCCTCCCCAAACTTTCTGGGTACCTCAAATGTGTTCTCATCTTTTCATTAATTATAAAGTGTGCTCCCACTTGATTGTATTCAGATAGTAATTTTTTACTAACCCCCCCCATTTAAAGAACCCCTCAAACCCTGAACTATTATCATCAGAATGAATTCCCATTATAATTTTGACACATTCAGAAAAAATAGGTCTATTAATGATGGCTATATATATACAGTACTTTATGAAATCTTTTTTCTAAGCTCTTATGGCTGCTTCAAAAATTGTTTCTGGCTTTATTCACATACATGGGCATGCAAGCACTTTGATAGTCAAGGCTTTATTTAGGGCTCACCCTATGTCTATGTAAGTTCCAAGATTTAAGTCCTAGGCCTCTTCCTCCCTTAAAAATTTGGGCTGCTGTTTTTCCTACCCCCCCCCAAATATGCGCCACCTTTATAAAACATCTACTGTGATAATTGAAAGGTCCTGTTTCATCACTTTCAACCATCATATCAATTTACAAAGATGCTGTGCATGTAGATACAGTTAGGAACATCTTTGAAAGCACTTGCCCAAGCCTAGAAAAAAAAAATAAAGCTACTTCAGTGATGTCAAGAGATCCTGTGTATGTACTGTCAGTGCAAAGCATCTGTTTATACAACTCTTCTATCGAAGGGTGTCTCTTATCCAAGATAGTTGTGTTTTTTCGCATACCTTGTAGGAAACAGAGAACAACAAAGGAGGTGTACTGTATTCATTGGTGGTTTTGAAGTTTCTCCAAAGCTCACAAGATTTAGAAGCAGTCTGGATTACACGAGCCCTTAGTTTAATGCCACAGGGTTCTTATGAGCCGAGGTGGCACAGTGGTTAGAGTGCAGTACTGCAGGCTACTTCAGCTGACTGCTAGCTGCAGTTCGGCAGTTCAAATCTCACCGGCTCAAGGTTGACTCAGCCTTCCATCCTTCCGAGGTGGGTAAAATGAGGACCCAGATTGTTGGGGGCAATATGCTGACTCTGTGAACCGCTTAGAGAGGGCTGTAAAGCACTGTAAAGCGGTATATAAGTGCTATTGCTATTGCTTATCGCTTTAAAGAAAGCTATTAGGGGACGGTCCATGCTGATTTACAATAGCTTCTGAAATGGTAAGACCCATTCCATACATCTGTCTCTATAATATTTAACTCTGTTTCTATATAATTTCATGACCAAAGTAAGAGAAGGGATTGATGTTTAATTGGGAGTCTTGTTTCTGAATTCAGCATAGTTCTGCATTGTATTTTCTTTCATACAAATTGTAATTTAGCTGCTCCTACCATAAGTTTTAAAGGCTTCTGGTTAACTTTCTATATTTGAGTATCCTTGAAATTGCTGTTTCTTTCAATAACTAGTAACTTTTTCTATTTTGTATTTTTGGTATTGACTATTTTTCCTATTTACATAAATCAAATCAATATTCAAAACCCATTCTGAAATGCATGTCAGAGGTCAAGAAGCTATTATACTTCAAATAACCCTAAATAAAACAATTGAACAATGTGCTTAATCTCCCAGCCCAAATGGCTTTGGGATCATTTTTAATGCCTTGTGAAAGTCCAACAGGGTTGGGACCATCCAGATCTAAGTGGGATTGTTGACCTACATGTAGGCAGAGTGACAAAACAGTCACATAGATGGGAACTAGAGCATGCAAACTCTGCTGGTTTTGGTGTGATTACAGGAGATAAATGTTCATGCTTCTAGAGTAATTCTAGAAGTTTGGGAAGAAGCAGGATTTTTTTCTCAGCATAGCAGAACTACAACCTGCATTAGTTGTACAGGGGTTCATATCATTCATCTAAATGAAATAAGGGGTCAACCTGGATAAAACTAGTATGGTTTTAAATGAAGAAAGCAATATCTAGTTACCTATTATGCAACATTCCCGAAGAGTAATAAACCAGCAATGTCTTGTGTGGAGTTGACTAATGGGGACATGAGGGAAATATGATATTTTATTGCACACAGGACAGTTTATGCTAATTAAATAAGATTATGGTAAAATTGTTTTAGATCTGGAAGATTGTGTTATAGAAATTGATAATTAAATTGAGTAAGCATAGTTTGCTTGTTGAAAAGAATGGTTCTTTATTATTTTGCTAAATTGAATATCACTGGAAGCCCAAAGATGCCCACATTTTCACAACTGAAAAGCAAAGAAAGAATAATACTGCTATAAACTTGAATTATTTTTAAAGGCTATAATGGCTAATATACAGTAGAAAATTGTATATACTGTAGCCTTCTGCCATGGGTTGGTTGTTGTTTTGTTTTGTTTTGTTTTTGCAGTATTCTGATATTTTTTAATTTTACTTAATTAGGTACCCCTAAAATAGTGCATTTAATAGTCTCTTTGAAGCAACATTACCTCATCAGTGTTTAACTTGGGGTGGGGTTTTTTTTGTTTGTTTCAATCAACATATTTGATTGAAATCTGAAGACTTATTTGTATGTAATGAAGGAAAACGTTTAAAAAATAGTAAAAGAGGTATGGTGCTGAATGAGAAGATGATCCTGGAGCTGGAATAGTAGGAATAAGGGCACTCAAAAACTGAAAATATGATGGAACAATAAGTATGGGAAGCAGAACACTGAAAGTAAGTCAGAGAAATTTGAAATCGGGCTATGAGAGGTCAAGAGTTGTATACTACTAGGTACTGTATATTATTAGCAAAAAAAGCAACAGGCAAAAAATACTGCAGAAAATTTTGGACCACAGCCAAAAGATGAAAAGGAAGGATAAATCAGATAAATTAATCTGTAAAACAGAATAGAAGGGTCAATGAGACTGCAAAATATCCCTCTTAGCATTTTTCAAGTGATGCTACTCACCTGTGAAGAGGCTTCAGTTAAAAGCAATTATACATATGTCTTGAGAGTAATTCCTGTTAAATTCAGTCAGACTTCATAACTATAGTGTTGCCTTCCAAGAATTAAAATAGATCCTTACTAATATCAAGTTGAGGAAAATATATTGACTGTGCATATTATTGTTTTTATAATACTAATCCTTCAATCACCACATTTAGAATCTGCAGCAGTTAGGATTTAACAGAATGTCACTGAAGAAATGTGATATTTTGACCTTGATAAAGACAGCATTGCAGATTACATTTTAACTTGGAAATATTTGTAATAACTGTTAAGAACTTTGCTCACCTAGCTAATAATCAATACATATATTGTGCTTTCTCAATCTCTCAAATGGTTTTTAAAGCATAATGTCTATTCTAGAAAGTTCTTGATAAAGCCCACCTAAAGTATATATAAAGGTAAAGGTTTCCCTGTCAGTTGTGTCTGATTGTAGGGCACATTGCTCATCTCCATTTCTTGGGCAAGGGAGCCAGGATTGTCCGAAGACAATTTCCACTGTCATGTGGCCAGCATGGCTAAATACACCAAAGGTGCACGGAACACTGTTACCTTCCCACCAAAGTGGTACCGATTTATGAGGCAAGTAATGGGAGCTCACCCCATTAAATATATTTATATATATATACACAATATTTTTATAAAATATTAAATATATAATATATAACAGATAGATAGATAGATAGATAGATAGATAGATAGATGCTTTTTAATAATCACTACTTTCCATGTATCCTTTTCTTTTAACCTAAACAAGTTCATCAGAATATAAAAAGTGTGTGGAAACCAAAAGAACTTTGCATTCAGTTCATGCTTTTAAATTTTGTGTGGGTCTCCATTCATGGAACAATTAAACTAACCAACAATTAAACTAACTTGCAATGTGTTTCCATGAAATGGATTTCTCATTATACCCATTAGATAATCCTAATCATGTAACACATCTTCACAAAATGCAGCAACCCAATTATGACTATGCTTACCCAGTCCTGTGTATGTCTTGGCATATTCTCTACCTTACTGAAATCAACTTTATACTCACACTGTTCTCTTATTTGGCCTAATGCCAACGTGATTGAAGGTTGAAACTAAAACAGCCAAATTATATCAATTAACTCTCATGACCTAGATTCACTGAGCCGCCGTGGCGCAGTGGTTAGAGTGCAGTACTGCAGGCTACTTCTGCTGATCACCGGCTGCCAGCAGTTTGGCAGATCGAATCTCACCAGGCTCAAGGTTGACTCAGCCTTCCATCCTTCCGAGGTCGGTAAAATGAGGACCCAGATTGTTGGGGGCAATATGCTCACTCTGTAAACCGCTTAAAGGGGGCTGTAAAGCACTCTGTGTGTGTGTGTGTGTGTGTGTGTGTTTACTTTAGGGCTACTCTGAGTTGATTTGGGGGAGAAAAATCTCCCTAGCGTTTGTAAAAAAAAAAAAGAACACTCAAAGCCATTATGTTAAATTCTCTTAATGATAAAGAATTTGTTCTGCATTTTTTCTTATTCAAACTGATGAAAATGAATTTGCCTCAGAATCTCTTTTAAGAGGGAAGTGGATTGGTAAGAAATTGTTGAATATGAATTCTTGTATAAGTGCAAGAATTTAATTTGAGATGACCAAGAGATTTGTGGAATGTCCTTTTTTAAAATTTTACAGACATCTCTCTGGTGGTCTTGGATATGCTAGATTCTCCTGCTTCAGTCACATCCCAGTCAAGGACATACAAAATTACATTTCTTATTGGGCTGTTTCAATAGCAAATTTATTACTAAAGCAGAGTCCTGACTTGCAAAATTGCTGGATACTTTTTCCTTCCACTCAAGAAATATAGCAGAATCATCCACCCCATCCTTCTGCTTGTAATTTGGCTAAAGAATATCGAAAGTCCATTTGCATGCAACTCTCATCTCCACACTCCAAGAAAGTGAATTCTGCAGCTATCTACCCCAATTGAGATTTGCCTAAAACTGAGATCCAGCTTGAATATCTCAAGAAATCTCTCTCATACAGAATCCTACAGTGTAATAAATAGATCTCTTCGTCCTGTAAGAATCAATACACTCTTTGGTCTTTCCAAATTCCAACTTTTCTAGGTAGATATCCAATACAGAGATTTTCAAACTGTGTTCCGTGGTTCTGTAAGAGACTATGTGGAAAGAAAGAAAAAGAAAAGAGAAAAAGAAAAAGAAAAAGAGAAAGAGAAAAAGAGAAAGAGAGGGAGAGGAAGAGAGGGAGAGGAAGAGAAGGAGAGGAAGAGAAGGAGAGAGGGAGGAGAGGGAGGAGAGAAAGAGAGAGAAAGAGAGAAAGAGAGAGAAAGAGAGAACGAGAGAAAGAGGGGAAGGGAGAAAGAGAGAAAGAAAAAGGGGAGGGAGGGAGGGAGGGAGGGAGGGAGGGAGGGAGGGAGGGAGGAAGGAAGGAAGGAAGGAAGGAAGGAAGGAAGGAAGGAAGGAAGGAAGGAAGGAAAGAAAGACTTTTGATTGGGGGTTAAATCTTAAACAAAAAACAATCCAGGTTCTCCAATTTGAAAACGTGTGAAACTTCCTGCTGCAGAACTCCCATTGGAGTGGATAATCAGTCATCCAGTTACAAGAGTGCTAAAATGCATCTCTACTGTGACAACAATATGTGAATTTGTTATATAGACAGTCATCAGTAGAATTATTACTGCCTCATCCATTAGTCTTTAAAAAAAAATCCTTTTGCAGCATTTTAATTATGGGCCTGTGACAGGTCACAGTGAAAAACTGCAGTAAGGTAGAGGAAAAATGTGATTTGTAGCATACAGCCTCAAATAATATCCCACTATTCAGGAACACCCATATATATTATGCAGTGAAGTATGTAAGCAGCTAAAGTTTAGTCTGTATAGTCTTCAGAGATTCAGTCTGTATCATTCCACTGAGTAGACAAGCATTGTTTCTTGATTAGGTAAAAACTGTCCCTCTTGCTGTTTCACAATTTGATTATTTTTTGGAAAAGTTACATCATTACAGGCACAGTTCTTGAAATAACACTATTTAAAAAAATCTAATTTTGAATGGAGTCAAGATAAACCTTTAGAAAAAGGGCTGTGTAAAGAATGCAAAACAATTCCTTGGAAAAACAAGAGTGCATATGCAACGCCTCTTTTTAGATTGTTAATGCAACCATATAATTAGCAAGGTATAAAGGGCTGCATCACAGGTGCTGCCTTGCACTGAAGTGCAGGTTTTTTTGAATACTTTTCAAAACCCGATGGAAGCTTTACTGTAATTTCTGCTTCTCAATCTGAAATAATGCCCTGGAATTATTGGTACTATACTGTTCTCACTTCAAGTAGACTTCAGTGTCCCCCTGCTGGATTTCTTTAGAAGAAAACTTATACTACAAAAAAATTCACCTTGGTGATTTGCATTTACATGAAAGGAAAAAAATAAAGCAAAACATTCTTTCTTATGCAGTTAAAGATATGCAGGTGTGTTTCTGAAAGCCTCATAACTCTGCGTATAAAATATGAATACAAAACTTCACCAAATTATTGAACACGTATTTGAAAGAATGGCCAAGGAAAATATTTAAAAACTAGTGGATGGAGAATAAGGAACTATATTTAATAGTTTGTAGTTTCACAATGATATCTTGACTTCAACTGAGCAAAGGGAAGGCAAAAAATATAAAGCTAATAATGACTAGATTACTTATTATCTGTCTGCATTGAAATATTCAGCTTAATGAGACAATTGAACATGCATAAGATTAATAAATGAATGGTAGAAATTGTTTTTATGGGTACCAATTGCAATAAGCTATCATCATCATCATCATCATCATCATCATCATCATCATCATCATCATCACCACCTGAAGGTTACTGTTTTAAGTTACTGTGGTTTCAGATAACATTTTTGACAATTATTTTGTTGACGTATAAAAGTCATTAATATATATCTGAAAAACAAAAGAGGAAGTGACATTAGGGAGGCATTCTTAATGTTTTATTTGATGTAAGTTGATTGCAATTTTGGTTTATTGGACTGAAGTTGGTTAAAGTTATACTCAGTATTCATATAGCTAGTCAGTTATAGCTACCTGCTACCTAATGTTGATTAGAAAAATATTAATGGTTTAATTAGCCTGTTTACAGTACTGTTGAAGATGATAATAACTACTATGATTAATGAAGACACAATTATGTTGTGATGTGTTTAACCTCACTTCACCTTCTTTGCCCCTCCCTGCGGGCATCCACATGCTTACTCTGGAGAATTATTGCTCCTATATCATGGAAGCATATAAATTAACTCTGCATAACTGAAGATAGGCTTAAGGTAAAGTGAGCTGATATTAAAGGTTTTTTTTCCTGTGCCCTTTGAGGTATGAAAATGTATTCCTTTATGTCAGTTCAGTTACAGTCCTGTTACAGTAATAGTGTATTTTTTCTAACTATAGTTTTGTGTGTAAGTGGATAGGGGATATCTATAATAGTTTTGTATAAGGTTTGAGTTTGGTTTAAAACTTATATTTATGTGGATATTGTTGAGTTTTCTTTTTCCCATTGTTAAAATGTTTTATGTCCATTTTTAATAGATTAGCTTCTGGCAGTGGATGGGTATCAAGGTGTGAATATAGCAAAATCTAGATGAAGAAAAACATGAATGTGAAAAAATTGAGGTGACAGATGATGTTGAAACAGGTTTACCGTGATTGTTTCTTCCTCATGATACAGTAAAAATGAAATTTTTGCTTGCTATGCTAATAGTATGCCCTATATAAAAAAATAACTTATATTTTGCTAATTTTTTAGATTCCAAGCTCAGCATTTCAGAAAAATGGGCCCTAATTATGTTCCAAGAAGCATAGCCTAACAGAAATAGCAATTTCTTAACCTGCCACTCATGCTTTAGGACATCTAATTTTGTTTTTACAGTACAGGAAAGGCAAATACTCTTTTCAGTTGGGCATAAATTTTGTTTTCATAATTATCTTCATGTTGTTTTCCTGGCAAGTAGCCTGCCATTATCTTCCTGTTTCCTGCACCAATCAGGAATTAGTGCAGGAAACACTAATAGTTCAGAATCACTAATCAGGATTTCAGAAAAGGGCAGGCACAGCCACACAGCTCTACATATTAATGATTCACCTGTGGAGGTGATTATCAGCATCAAGTTTATGGGTGTGCAGCTAACGAGTAGGCTAGCTTGGTCATTCAACACTGAGACACTGGTGAAGTGGGCACAGCAGTGCCTGCAATTTCTCCATTGCATGAGAAAAGTTAATCTTCCTTCCCCTGTCCTTACCATTTTCTATAGAGGGACAATTGAGAGCATCCTGTCATATGGCATTACTGTCTGGTTTGGATTACAGTGGTGGGATTCAAATTTTTTTAACAACCAGTTCTGTGGGTGTGGCTTGGTGGGCGTGGCTTGATGGGCATGTGACTGGGTGGGCGTGGCTGGGTGGTCATGTGGCTGGGTGGACGTGTCTGGGTGGGCGTGGCCAACTCGACATCACTCACGTTGAGGGGTGCCTTGCCTCACCCTGCTTGCCTGGCCTCCCGAACTCTTCTGGTCTTTGTCTATTAATTTGTCTACTACTACAGTGTCTGGTTGATTATCTAATGACTGCCTGTCCTGGATCCAGAATTCCCACAGATTCTTAGCTCTATTATTCTCCACAATCTTCTGTGGAAACTCCTTGATGGCTAGCTGGAGAATTCTGGGAGTTAAAGTCCATACATCTTTCAGCTGAGAGACACTGGTCTACCCCTTGGATTCTATCTGGTGTGGTAAATCCCTGCTTCTATGGATCTGGTGCTTCGTGCCTGTTCTTGTGCTGTTATGATCAGTGATCAGTGCTGCCTTTTTCACACACACCACTTCAGGAATAGTTATAAAAATGATGATTTCTCACTCATTTCTTTACTAGTAGTAGAAACAAAATAAGCAGTCATAAATGTCACCTAAAGTTGGAACCTTATATTTGGATTCTGGTGCATATTTATTGTTGTGAATGCTTTTGCAAAACAGTGGCTGGGAAGACTTGCCACAGATAAGTTTACAAAGCACCTATTTCAAATAACATTTCTTAATTGTGTATTCTTACTTGCCCTCTTGTACCGTACCACTGCATTTTGGA
>QLTV01004097.1:1130890-1144852 GCA_003457575.1 Thermophis baileyi
TCTTCCCCAGTAAAGGCCATATTTTGTTTAAAGAATTGCAGACAAATGCATCCCTGTCCACCATAGCAATGCACAGTCCTATGCTTATAATTTTTCTGCTTTTTCAAGACACGTGGACGCACTTCTAAACAGAACACTGGCTGCAGATAGCTCTCTTTTTCACATTGCAGGAAAGTTCAGAAATGGCTCAGTGAGTTAACAACTGACTGGCTGATTTTGGGCCAGTCATTCTTTCTCTCAGCCCAGCCTACCTCACAGGACTGTGGTGGGGAAAATAGGAGGAGGAGGGATATTTGGAATGTTTGCTGCTTTGAATTATTTATACAAATAATGATGGAATATAAATAAAGAAATAAATGATTTTTCTGGAGGGTCATGTTTTGCTTTGTGGCAAGTCAGCTTCCCATTTTTTAAAAAGTTTAAACATATTTTGAAGAATATGTAAATACAGGTGGAGTAGATAAATTGCCAAGCAACTAGCGAGGTATGTACAGGCATACATTGGCCCTCTGGGTGGTACAAATGGGGACCCCAGGCCTCAGATAATTGGTAGAGCATATAGATCAGTCATTAAATCACCATTCTCTGTCTTCTTTTTTAATACTGCAAATCCACCCTTCTCAGAGGACCCTTTCTGCAAATTCAGAGAGCCTATCAAAATAGTCAACATGAACAGTTTGTAGAAAAAATGAGCTTATTTAAATAATTGGAAAATATAGTACAAAGTAATTGGGTGGAAACAAGGTCCAATATTTTTATTTTCATTCTAAATTCTAAGGTACTTCTAAAGGACTGCCATTAAATACCTTTTGCTCTCAGTCACCAAAAGTGAATACTTCCAAAAGTTTCCAAGAGCTTAATTCCAACACTTAAAATCTATAGGGTCACTAGGAGTTGACATATAATCCATTCCAACACCACAAATATGCAGGGCTTTCTCCTCAAAAGTCCCTCATATTATCTTCTAATGTATTAAAAAAAAATCTTCCCTTTTCCACTCACCATTCCCCCCCCACTTTCTCACTCACCCTGGGCCCAAAAAAACCCCTGAAAGTGACTGCCCTACCTGCCAGGCTGTTGTAGCAGTCGATTTCGATTCTGTAAAGCAGTTGCCTCTGCTTGTCCAAGAGTTTGCCAGGCTGGTAGCCCCCGAAGAGGAGGCAGTCAAAGCGGTGTCCTCAGAGTCTTCCTGGGGTCCCATTCAGCTCCAGCAATGCCCTGTGATACTTGCCGATGGCTTCCTGGAACTTCTTCTCCTTGTAGCACTGATCTCCTTGGCTTTTGAAATCCAGCACTCTTGGAGTGCTCGGGCTTTGCAGGCGGAGAAGCGGTGCTGGATTTCAAAAGCCAAGCAGCTTAGTGCTACAAGGCAGCTTGTCCATCGGCAAGAGGCCTGGGAGGAGAGCATTCAGCCGGCATTCAGAGGCAAGCGGGAAGCTCTGGGAAGTGGTGGGAAGTGGCGCGCATGAGCAGCCTGCCTCCCAGACAGTGCGGAAAGCTGCATCTCACTCCATGCGCCCCAATGAAAGGCAGCGGCACCCAGCCTCTTCCCTTCCCCCACAAAGAAGGGAGCAGGGAAGGCAGGCAAGCACGGTGGAGCTGCGGGGGCGGTAGCTGGGTGACAAGCAAAGGAAGACTCACCATGCAGAAATCAGCTGGGTGGCATGGTCAAGGCAAGCGAGGGAACCAGAGAGCAGCAGCAACTATGTCATGGGCGTGACTCTAGGCATCGCCCAAGGCAGGTGAGGTGTGAAAAGGATTGAGTGGGAGGGGTGAAGAGAGGCGGGGCCAGTCAGTGGTGCAATTTGCCAGTTGTCTGAACTGCACATAATTGTTACTACCGGTTCAGGAGAACCGGTCCAAACCGGCTGAATCCCACCTCTGGTTTGGAAGCATTATTGCTTCAGACAGGAAGGCGGTGCAGAGAGTGGTGAGGATGGCAGAAAAGATTATTGCTAGTTCACTTCCTTCTATCCAGGACATAGCATACAAGCAATGCTTGAGCAGGGTCCACAGGATTGTCTGGGACACTACACATCCTCTTCATGATCTGTTTTCCTTGTTACCTTATGGGAGGAGACTTCGTGGTATCCAAAGCAGAACATGTAGATTCAGTCACAGTTTTGTTCCATGTAGCATCAATCTTGTGAACTCTCAAGTTTCCTCCTTCTGCTATGTATTCAAAATGGACAGTGATTTGTGTGTGTGTGTGTGTGTGTGTGTGTGTGTGTGTGTGTGTGTGAGATGCAGGTATATATTTTTTTCTTTTTTGCCTTATTTCCTTTTTCTTCCAATACAAGTTTAAAAAAAAGCATGCAGATTGGGAGGAAACTCATTTAAGAAGCTACATAGAAAAGTTTAAATATTTTTATTATCGTATGTATAATAATGACTTTTGGCTAGCAGATTTCTGGATCATAACAGGATTTTGCCAAAAGTGACATTCAAAGAGAACTTGTCACTGGAATTTCAAGGGACACCAAACAGCAATTTGATAGAGCAACATAAATTGTCAGGGCATAATGCGATGCTGTTTTTCATTAGGCACTATCACATAGTGTTGCATTTGTAGATACTAATATTTTGATATAGTCTTTTGGTGCAAAGTACTGAAGCTAAACATTCTAATGAGCATCAGTGGTGTACAGTGTTTACTGTATAATCAGTATTATGTTGTATGAATGTCAGTTTTAAAATGCATACTAAACACACTGCATTTTGTTGAAACAAGTGCTGCACCCTTTGATGGGCACAGGAAATAAGAGCTTTTGAAACCGTGTATCGTTAGAAAACAATGAAGTGACATTAATTCACTGGTTATTGCAAAAACATGCCACCAGAAAATAGTGTTGCTAGTCAGGGGTGGGTTCTGCTTTTCTTCGCTGCCGGTTCGCTCAGTGATGTGCCGTACAGCGTGCGTGCTTCGCACACACGCAGTGCTTAAAAAAAGCTTCTGCGCATGCGCAGAAGCAAAAACCAAGATGGTGGCACCTATGGCACTGCCGAAAGAACCAGTTAGGGGGCGTGGCAGGCCTGGGTCGCTGCCGGTTCTAGCGACCCAGGCCGCCAAGTTACTACCGGTTCTACAGAACCGGTCCGAACCGGGAGGAACCCACCTCTGTTGCTAGTACATCATGCCATTTCTAGCAAAATGCCAGTCATTTCCAGTTGGCATCAATCTGGTTTGTAAAAATGTTTTAAATCTTTTGTCTTTGACTAAAGGTTTGACAGGTATGTTGTGCTTATCTTGATTGGAAGAGGAGGGAATTATAAACTTTACTACCTTATGTATGAGTCCAGATGTGGAGACTCATCATATATGGAAGAGATAATCCTGGGAATGTTTAGTTCTATTAGTCATACAGAAGCAGATGGAAGCTACAATTTAGTTAGCAGCTCTATGTAATTTCTCATATCCTCTGCTAGGCAAAATAATGATGTTTATAAGTAGATTCTAGTAATATATTGAAATAAATCATTTTTTTCCCATCTGGCATAGGAAGATGGCCACAGCAAAACCTGATCACTGCAAATAATTTTTTTTCTGAATACCATGTTTCCCTGAAAATAAGACCCTGTCTTATATTTTTTTGAACCCCGAAATAAGCGCGTGACCTTATTTTCAGGGAGGTCTTATTATTTTGGGGTGTGTGGAGCAAGATGGGGCTCCTCTTGTTGTCTTACCTGATTTCCAGCTCTGTCTCCCTAACCTTAACCAGAGGAAATGGTATTTTCGGGGGAGGGCTTATTTTTGGGGAAGAGTTTATTTTCAGGGGAGGGTTTATTTTCAGGGGAGGGCTTATTTTGGGGGAAACACGGTATCTACAAAAATATGGTGTTAGTGTAATGTAACATTTTGTCACTTGCTGTGGGTTATAGGAAGATGCCACAGGTTGCAGTAGTGTTTCTCACTCTATGAAATAACGAAAACGAACTTTTCCAAGAGCCTAAAAAAGATGAAGAAACTAAATTAGTAAACAAATACCGACATTCTAATCCCGATAGGAAAGGCTTTTCTATGTAAAGCACTGTACCTGGCTAATCATACAAAAGTTGATATAAATGCTAAGTACTGGGTGTGTGAGAAAATCACTCCCTGCTCCCTGCCCTCTCCCTGGTTTTGTTCACAGCTATTTAGAAAGGAAGATACACTGCCAAAACTTCTGACTGAACTAATAGCTGCAAAAGAAAGGTTCAGTGATTTTCAGTCTACCCACTAGAACAGAATTCCCAGATAAAAATTATAAATAGATACGAAACCCATCTCACTATTGAAAATGAAAGCTTGAACTATCATGTATATCAGTAAATTTTCATCCACTAATGCTGCTCAGGGGACTGGAACATAAACCTACAGAGAACGCCTAGTTCAAGCATGCATTTGTAACTTTTATCTCCTAAAAGTCTATTTCGCAAAATGAATGCAAAACCATTGCCTTTTTTTAAAAAAAAAGTTCCACTTGCTTCCACCGCCTGGATGTTTGTCCAAACTTTTCAGAACATTTAAGCCATAACCTGTTGCTTTTAATCTGGTATTTCTACCGGATAAAAGCAATCCCCTCTTTTTTTCCTAACAGCTAAAGAAAAGTAGAATATATATATATATATATATATATTTAACAGATTTCCTTGCTTGGAAGAAACTCTTTGTATATCCTGACATATTCTCTTTTTGAGAAAAAAGTTATTCCTGTTTAAGAACATTATCTCCTACCAAGAATAAATGGCCAAATGGTATGGAGAACAAGAAAAAGCATGCTGGATAAAGAAGCAAAAACGGTTAGAAATTAATTTTTTACAGATTAGATTTTACAAACGTACACACACAGGGCTGCATTCCTTTCTTCGTAACTGAGCTGCTTGTGCTGCTGGCAAAAGAAAACAATCCCCAGTGGTTTTAAAGGGCGACTGATATTTTTTGGCATTTTCTTCTCAGAAGAACAACGGCCTCGATTATCTTTGCTTCCTCAGCTGCACTTACTGCCAATCAGAAACACTAGAGGAGAGATGGCTGGGATGCTTTTATGAGCACCTGCAGTGGCGATTCACTATTGACGTTACAGCAGGAAAAAATATGTGACTTAATTTATATGACCTGAAATCTGTATATGCCTTGATACATAATGTACAAATCAGGTTGCCCTTCAAATCTGTAATTTTTGCTACAGAAATGTGCTTTTCTTCCTAGATGCCACAATTCCACTGCTTTCAGAATGTCTCAGGATCCTAAATGCATGCACAGCAATTAGAAATTGTGGCTGAAATGTGCATGTGTGTGCGCACAAACGCACACGCACAAACACACACACACACACACAATTAAGTTTAGGATCCATCCCATCTGAGCCGAATTGTCAGTACATTTGATATACTTCCTAGCAGGGCACAGTATATAGGATTGCAAAGTAGTTTCTAGATTAAAGATCCTAGCCTGCATAAAATAATACATTTGGGATAACACTGGGCTTTTGTGGTACTTACACTGCCCAAATGTGGCAATTTATTATTTTATTTCAATGTTTAAACCATCCAGGAGCCAAACCTCTCTGGGTGATTTATAAGAAAATGCAACCCAAACCGTAGTAAAAAAAACCATCCACAATAAGATTAAATAAAATGCAAAATGGAAAGCATACAAACGAGGCAGCAGCAAGCATTAAAAATCTAAAAGTATATAAATTAAATTATACTTAAAAATTATGGATTAATGCCCTTGCCATTCGCGGGGAATGCTTTTCTAAGCCTTCCTTATCTTATTCAAACATGTGAAAGTTTTCATTGGCAAAAGCTATCATGAGTTACGGAATTCAATATCTATAGCCCTTTGGTAGTCGAGATGTTGCTGCTTTTCCCTTTTATGCAGGAAATATAATAGCTCAGATTTGGAAGGGCAGCATAAGAAAAGGTGGAATACATGATAGGTAGGTAGGTAGATGGTTGATAGATAAATATAGTTGAATGCTTAACATCACATATATACAACAGACATTGTATATTGTGTGTGCCTGTCTGCATCTATGAAGGCTTTCTCCTTAGAGATGTCCAAACTCTATGCATGGACAACAGCAGAAGAGAGCTTAATGTATATAAAGGACAATATGGTTCTTCAGTACGATTCTTCTACCAACTTGTATTATACTTACTTGATAGCATTAAGAATACTACTCAATGAAGTCTATCAATCGTTCATACATCATATAATAAAAGTGCTTGTGAATTTGTGAACAAAAATGAGTCTGTCTCCTGTTAGGTTCTAATTATCAAAGACTACCTGAGCATGCAAATATATTTAGATTTTCAAATTAAATGTTAAAAGAATTGTTAAAAATCATACACTGGAAGTTGATCAGTAACAGTACTGATTATAAGGAACACTGCATCAACTGAAAGATAATAAATGCAGGCTAGAGCATTAGAAAGATGGAATTGCCAATTCAAGCCCTTCATTTGTAGAACCGTAGGAAGAATGTTCTGTTTAAGGGTGATGTATGCTACACATTTTACAGAGTATTTCATGAGAAATAACTGGGAAACTATATCCCTATCCAATTGTATAGCTAATACACTTTTCAGTCAAGAGTGTCCTGCTGTGGAACAGCTCACCACCCAAAACACAGATGGTGCCCATTCTTATGACCTTACAAACCTTGTAAAAACTTGGCTGTCGCAGGTCTTCAAGACTTGACTGATGTGAGTTTGTCACCACCAGATGTGTTTTTATTACAATATAGCATGAGAGGTTTTATTGTGTTTTATGGTTTACATTGGCTATGTTGCTGTTGCATTTTTGTAATCTGCTGAGACTCATTTAAGATTAAAGTGGTCTCAAAATTCCATTAATATATACAATTAGATGCTCAGGTTCAAACTAAGACCAAATCTGACCTCTCTGGCTTCAGAGGACATAGAGGGGAAAGAGGGCAGGAGAAAAAGCTTTATCTTCCTAAACATCTTAAATCCTTTCTTCTTTACAAGTCCCAAGGAGGAGGGGGGGGGGACTTGGAACCTAACCAAGAATCCTACAGAATGTGAATCCATTGCAACATATTGCATGCAGGTCAAAAGTCTGTCCAATATCCTATTATAGAAAGCAGCTTTGTAACAGAATTTATTTTAATAGGGTCACCCAAGACATGGCTCAGGTTTAGTGTGAGTTTACAGCTTGTCTTTGAATTATCTGCTTTTCATTTCACCTATACATAAATGATTGCTATATGATCCTATGATAAATAGAAAATGCTACTCTTAGGAGCATGACTGCAAAAAGAGTAAGTCATTTGAATCCTACACATCTGAGCTTCTTGTGATCCTGATAGCGATCTGTATTTCAAATATCCGATTAAAGTTTTCATGAGCTCACATGTTGGATTGCTGAAAAGTTGGATTGAGTGTTGGAGCACTCACAACTTCTGGCGGCAAGTCATTCCACAGATTAATTGTTCTAACTGTCAGGAAATTTCTCCTTCGTTCTAGGTTGCTTCTCTCCTTGATTAGCTTCCAGGAGAAATTTCAGTTAGAACAATTAATCAGTGGAACACTTTACCTCCAGACATTGTGGGTGCTCCAAGACTGGAGGCTTTTAAGAAGAGATTGGATAACAATTTGTCTGAATTGGTAGTTTCCTGCTTGAGTAGAGTGTTGGAGTAGAAAACCTCCAAGGTCCCTTCCAACTCTGTTATTCTGTTACTCTGAAAGCTATTCAGAACATAAAAAGGAAGATAGTGGGGGTGTGGGGGTGTGGTTTGGAATTATGAAATATTTCATGTTACTCTTACAGTAAGTTCATTTCCAGTTTGGGGTGATTGGAAAATCATAACTAATATGCTGCATTCTAAACTGAAATTGAAAGGTATCATATACTGTAGCTGGGATGATGATGTACATAAAATATTTTATTTTGTTATTTGTTCAGCTAAATTGTTTAACTGGAGTGTTTTAGCGTGGAAGCACTCCAGTATTTCTAAAACCCTGAGAACAGCAGAGAGTAGAGCTGCATATCAGAAATAGCAAAAGAGAGATGTATAAATACCTTAATTATAATTCTGGATAATTTTTGTTTTCTTTTTTTTTAATAACTATCTCAATGGAAACAATTAAACAGAATTAAATTAGACAAGTTCCAGCTGTTTCCCATGAGACAATATAGAGGATACTGTACAGGATACAGAAGGATTTTCTGTCCCTTCCAGCATTACCTGCATGCCATACATTGCTATTTTTTCAGCCTCAGAAAGTCCTATCTATAAGCTGACAGGGAGACAAAGGAAATGTAACAAATTCTGTACACTTTGAGATACTGTCAGGGACCGACATGATGCAAACAGAAGTACTTTGAAGTTTTCATTTAGGGAAAAAGCTTCCCGCTACAACTTACAAAAAGTGTTTCATCTGTGATGAATTATGACTTGTTCCATATTCATGGTAAGAACATTATGTTTCCAAGTAATTTACATATCCCCAATATTCTCTTTTTCCATCCATCTCTGTTCCATTCTGGCTTACTCTATTTGTCCTTATCATTAAAATATCTTCAAGTTTGGAGCAGATGAAGTTTTAAAACTTTTCCCTCATCTACTCTTGGGTAGTCTAATTCTTCAGTCATGAGATTTTGCTTTAATGATATAGGTATCTTGGAATTTGAATTCAATTTCTTTCATGGAGGATTTAGACCAGCATTATCAATGCAGTGGGCTAGGGAGGCTGGACTTCATCATGTCTGGAGACTACCATATTGAGAAAGTTTGATTGGAAATGTTTAATTCCCATTTATTTCATGGCGAGAAGAACAGGAGTCACTTTATCTGCCTGAAATGTTTGCTATGTGCTATCAAGTTGGTATCAACCCCTAGCAAACACATAGACTCAGTACAGGCTAAACTACAGTATCTACAACATGAGCCCTTCAGGTTTTCCAGTGGTGCACCATCACCTCTGTAATCAAGTCCATCCACCTCCATGTGTTGTCTTCTTCTTTTTCCCCTTCCAGCTTGTGGACTTGTGTTATGGATTTCATAAGAGAGTGGTCTTCAATAATATATCCAAAATATAATAATTTGAACCTAGTGAGGAAGAGTGAGATTGCATTGATTGATTGATTTATGCTCTATGTGTTTGATTTTTTTGGCTGTTTCTGGTATTCTTAGGAGTCTCCTCCAACACCAACATTTAAAAGCATCCATACATTTTATGTCCTGCTTTTCCATAGTCCAACTTTTATAGCTTCTATAGAATGTGACAGCAAAAGCCATTGCCTGCACATTACTTGAATATTTCTGATCTTTATAGGTATAGAAATGTCACTATATCTGAATATCTTTCCAATGCCTTCATTACTCCTTAGCAAGTGCTATCCTATAATATATTATTGAGTGCTAGTTCCTGTTGAAAGTTGATTCTAAAACGAAGATGCCATCTACCACCCCATCTTCAGTCCTAAGGCTGGTTGCTGTACTTATCATTAACATTGGGAATGATTTCTTTCTATCATTGCATTCGGCAATCAAAATTTTTATTGCATTTGGCAATCAAATTATAATTCCATATTCACATAAAATATTTCATAATTTAAGCCTATTCACTTGATCATACACTTAAAAATATCCACTGTAAATGTTCTTATATTTGTATATTTCTGAATAGTTAGCAGAAGAACAAGAATTTGGATGCAACATCCTTTGCCTGGTATAAAACCATAATGAACTCCCAGATGTTGTGAATTTTCATTTCTTTATCTTTTCAGTCCTTTAAATGCCTTCCAGATACTTTGAAGTTTGAACAGTCTGATGCTCCTGTAGGTTTTTGGGGGTTTTTTGCATTTAACTTTTGCTACCTTTTTTTCATAGGGGAACAATAATGTATGTTTGGGGAAAACACAGAAGATGATTCAGATTCATTATAAAATAATGAAAGAGACACCGTGCCATATTTTAAGTAAATATAATGTGTATGTGTGTTCATTTCTGTGTATGTGTATGGGTTTGGAGGGATTATATATTCATAAATATATTTATAATATTTATATTGTATTATATTTTATATAAAATACATATTTAAATACGTATGTATTTAAAGGGTAATAAGACATTCAACAAAGCAGCAAATTAACAAATGGCTTTATATTGCTCTTCCAATTAAATATTCAAGATGTAAGCCTTTTGAAATTCTTACACAATATTAGTTAAGATTATTAATGTAGTTTAATGTAGAGATTTGGGAACAGCTGAGTTGTAGTTTTCATCCACCGAGAGGGGAAATTAACAGTACTTCATCATCTTACACTTGCCAACTATTCTGCCCCTTCATGAGACATTTTATTTTTATTTAGTTATCTGTTGGCTGCACACCCCCAATTTTCCTTTTATTTTGGCACTCAATTCTACTGTGACCTAGTAGAATTAAATTATTGTGATCTGTTACTTTCCCCCCCCCCAGGATCTCAAAGTTATAAAGTGCTGAGGACACTTCTCCATAGCCACCACATTCAAACCCCCAAACCTTCAGAAACAAATTCACATCTGTGCATGATTATCTTCACTTCCAGCATGCTTGGAGTGCCAAGATCCCAGAACAATCCCCATGTTCCCTACAATTGGCGATAAAAGAAAAAGAATAAAATGGAAAATTGCAGTTAGCTAGAACCTCTTGGCCACCATTCTTGTCCTTTACTTGCCATACGTTTGTTGTTGGAGAGTTGGGGAGGGGATAGCAGCAAAATAATAGTTTGGCTCAATTTAAAATATGTGGTGAAATGTAGGTTTGTTAAATTATCCTCAACTAGAGGAGGAAGAGTCAAACAGACAGGGGGAGGAATGAGGACAGAGTTCATGCCAATTGAAAAACATTTGCTTCCAAACTTCAGCATTATCGAACTGTTTTCGCAGTGGTTCTTCTTGTTCCACAGCTGAGCTGAAAGCACATTGGCTCAGAGGGCAAAGAAGGATGAAGGTATGGATGCCTGGATACAACCTGAATCCATACTGATGGTATTGCTTTATGGAAGTGCCCTAGATCCCTTTTCTTTATCTTTTTAATGCCTGATTGAAAATCTCAAGTGTTACCAGGAATGAAGGCAATACAAATAAGCTGACCCAGTTCTGCCAATTAGCATCATGAAGAAAAATTATCTTCTTCTCTCTCCTGTCCCCAGCATTGTGCATTCACATATAGTTCCAAAATTTGAAAGAGTAAGTTAGACACGGAGAAGGTATTAAAACGTTCACTCAAATGCTTGGGATAAAAATAGTCCTCACAGAGAACAGCAGAAAGGTTGCAGTAAATATGTGATAATGCACACTGCTGCCATATCACTTCCTCACTGAGTAGTGGGCAAGGAAAATCTGACAATATGAAGTGTTCCATAGAGCTGTGTATAAGCAGTACATTCACTGTGTATTCATTGGAGCGCTTATAAAGGATATATGTGTAGTTCCTATGAATGAGTGTATGAAGATCCCTCAAAACCAGCGGTTCTCAACCTGTGGGTCGAACGACCCTTTCACAGGGGTTGCCTAAGCATGCGCTATCCTGCCACGCCCCCTTTGTCACCTCATAGTGCGTGGGGAGGGGAGGGGCAGGGGTCGCGGAGGCAGGGCGGGGGTCGCGGCATTAGGAAGGTTGAGAACCACTGCTCAAAACAGATCTTGGTTTTTTATGTTATGATAAAAATGAGTATATTATTGTGCCCAGATTGAAAATGAGTTGGAAGAAGACTGATGTGGAAATCTAAAAAAAGATAAGCTATGTTAATGAATAGTTGGGAAATGTTGCACTCTTTACAAAGTCTGAAACATTTCTGAATCATTTGCAAAGCATATGCAATCCAACTCTATTGTTTTAGTACAATAGCAGGAAAGACTATTTCTTAAATTGATAGAGCCGTGCTGTTTACACCAACAGCATTTCTCTAAATCTAGAAAGTCCTATACAGATTAAGAAAATTTATTACTGCTGCTGCTTTCTAAAATCAAGCACAACAATGTTCCATTTTTTTTCAGAAGCATAGCTAATAGCTATTTACAGAATAACAGAGTTGGAAAGGACCTTGTAGGTGATCTAGTCCAACACCCTATACCATTTCTGACAAGTGTCTGTCTGTCTTGAAAGGCTCCAGTGATGAAGCACCCACAACTTCTGAAGGCAAGCTGTTGCATTGGTTGATTGTTCTCACTGTCAGAAAATTTCTCCTTATTTCTAGGTTGAATCTCTCCTTGATCAGTTTCCATCCATTGTTCCATGTCTGGCCTTTGTGTGCTTTGGAAAGTAGGTTGTCCACCTCCTCTCTGTGACAGCCCCTCAAATATTCAAACACTGCTATCATGTCACTCCTGGTCCTTCTCTTCACTAGACTAGCCATGTCCAGTTCTTGCAACCTTTCTTCATATGTTTTAGCCTCTAGGCCCTTAATTATATTTGTTGCACTTCTCTGCACTTTTTCTAGAGTCTCAACATCTTTTTTTTTATAGTGTGGTGACCAAAACTGCTCTTTGAATGTCACATCAGGGCCAAGACCTTTCAAACCATGAAATGTTGCATAGTCCCTTTTTCAAAATATTGTGATAGTCATCCAAAATAAATTTCAGTTCTTAGAGTCAGCCTGATCAACACCTCCTTCCTAATAGGGAGAGTTAAAAACTAAATAGAACAGCTTTGTAATTAAAATAGGAACCTTCCTGTACAGGATTTTAACTAATTTCTATTGTTTTACTATGAATATAATAAAAGGCATATAAATGTTCGTAAATAAATAAATAATCACTCAGAAGGAATTTTCTCTGAATTGTATGGGCATCTATAGTAAGCTAAAACTCTGGTTTTCATATTCTCAGTGTAATGTCCTAAAGATAATAATCTTATTTGTCTGTAACATGAAATACAATTACAGCAGATATTACACAATGCTCTAGAGATAAGAAATGCAAATATCTTTGGGCAGATTACATCTACAATGCAAGATTTTGTTACTAATGTCATTTTTGTTTTTCCTATCTGGAATTAAGTAAATATAATTAATTTAACTCTTTGCCTCAGTTAAATTGATAGCAATTGGGAAGAAGGCTTCATTATAATGTTATGATTTTAAGAAAAACACTTCAATGGGGATTTTTTTCCCCAATAAGAGAATGAGAAATTACTGCATGTTTTTCAATAGATTTGGCCCTTTGTAATATGGACTAGGAACTACTAAATACAGGTAGTCCTCAATTTACAACTACAATTCAGCCCAAAATTTATGTTGTTAAGTGACAAATTTGTTAAGTAAGTTTTGTTCCATTTTACGATTTTTCTTGCTCATTTGTTAAGTGAACCACTGAAGTTGTTATATTAGTAACATGGTTGTTAAGTGAATTGGGCTTCTCCACTGTCTTTGCTTGTCAGAAGGTTGCAAAAGGTGATCACATGACCCCGGGACACTGCAACCGTCATAACTATGAACCAGTTGTCAAGCATCCAAATGAAAATCACATGACCATGAGGATGCTGCAATGGTCATAAGTATGAAAAAGGTCATAAATCACTTTTTTCAGTGCCATTGTAAGTTCAAATGGTCACTAAATGAACTGTTGTAAGTTGAGGACTACCTGTATTTTTAAGAGTTTTAAAAAACCACCTACACTATAGTATTGATCCCAGTTCTATGGTACATGGTTATTTTATAAACAAAGCCTAAAAAATAAGTTGATATGATTTATCTGCATGAATATTGAGGCTAGCTGCAAGTACACATCAATCACTTGGGCAGGGGTCTTGACAAATGCCTTTTACATTTGTTGAGCTCATTGTAATATCAAATTGAAACATAATTTAATTCTGACTTCTTTTTCAGTGATGTTGCAATTTGTTACTATTTTTGTGCAGTGATTATGGTATGTGAGGACAGATAGTGAAAATGGTTAATTTCCTTCCTTCCTTCCTTCCTTCCTTCCTTCCTTCCTTCCTTCCTTCCTTCCTTCCTTCCTTCCTTCC